>JAYDZG010000010.1:22557259-22569852 GCA_034509265.1 Microcambeva bendego
TCATACTCTAGTTAACGTAACTTAATCATACTATAAACAGTAGTGCTTCCATAGTAAACATGATCATACTCTAGTTAACGTAACTTAATCATACTATAAACAGTAGTGCTTCCATAGTAAACATGATCATACTCTAGTTAGCGTAAAACAACAGGTCAAAATTACAAACTCTGCTGAACCTTGTCAGCCCCCAAATTTAACGTCAGCGAGGCCTTAGCTGTGGGCAGAGCTTCCAAACCACTGGGCCACAAAGCAGACATGACCCCCCCTAGTGGTCCCAGAGATACACCCAGGAGAAGGCAGGGGGTCAGTAAAACAAAACAAACGTCAACATTATTGATTGATTAATCAAGTTTTCTTATTTTCTTTTGTTCTTTTGTGATTTTTAAATGTTCAATTTCGCAGCCAGCTTGAATTTTTCTTAATATTTTAGGATCTGATTTCCCCTCGTTGTTTAAAGCAAAATTTAGGTACTTTTGTCAGGATATTTGTCCGTACTTCATAACCAACATCTTTTTTGCTTGTGGTCATGTATATACTGAGCGTTTTTCAGACAATTTTGAAAAATGTACCGATAAAAAATATGAGGACATGGAATCGCCGCAGCCCTGACCAGTCATTTGAAAAAATGACTTATGATATAAAATACATTATAAAGTAAAATATATGTTAGTATGTTAGTGTATGTTATATAGTATGACATGAACAGACTTCAGAATTGTCTGGTCGAAATTGTTGATCATGTTGTTTTATATTTGAAACTGGTCATGAGATACAATTAACGGTTTGTTGAGAATAATAATAATATGTAAAAAGAATAATAATAATACTAACAATAATAAGGAGAGCAATGAAGACCTGAATGAACAATCATTGCGCATCCCGGTAACAACAGTGTAAGTAATTATTGATCGTTTTGTGTAGTTATTCCCATTCTGGCAACCTTGTTTATCACCGCAGCTTTGACTTGCAGTCCGAGCGTCCCTAAAATAAACCTTTTATCATCTTATCGTATACGCTGTGTTTAGAGTCATACCAGTACCGCATAATTCATGTAACTCTACACACAAGAAACATAAACCTGGCAACCACTTTATTTCAAGCTCCTTTTAACGTTCATTTATATATTTTTGCGTTGTTTCAATAGGATTCAGAGCCTCGCTGCACACCGACTCTGACTCCGCCCACTGCCATAAATGGGTTAGATTATGTAAATGAGATAGGCATTGTGGGCGTGGTTTGTGAGTATATATCCAGTGGCTGAGGCTCGTACCTGAGAACCGAACTGAGTGAGATCTGTGCTTGTGTGAGGTTATGCAGAGCCAAATCTGAGGATATAACATGGCTTTCTACGATGTAAGTGTGGCTTTATTTGTGGATGTGTCTCTTTATTTTGTTATTTGTAATTTACAGACAAACGTTTATTTACTGTGGTAAACACAAAGTGCAGACAGCTGCAAGTGTACCAAAATTGCAATTACATATAAAGTACTTTGGTTGGGGATTCAGGTTTGGACATTGTAATGCAGTTAAGTCTGCAGACTAGGGATGACAAATGAATAACACAACACTAGTTTAATATTAATAAAAGGATTCAGCGTGCAAACACAATTTGGAATTCCTGGTGGAAGCATTCCTACCTATATGATCCATGAAGGATGCTTTAAAACCAAACCATTATTAAACTGCTGAGACCTGATATGAGCTGGTTTAGTTATTATTGTTTTAATGCTCCTGATGATAGATGTGCCGCTGCTCTGATTTTAACTTAGGGTTGACTATATCCAGTAAAAATGCAAACTCTTCCTTCAAATCTTGTTGTTCTGGTTGTATTTGATAGTGCTATGATTTTTTTCTAAAAGCATAGATTTATATAATTATATAATATTGTTTTAAATATTTGTTTACTTGTAAAATGCTTGAAAATACTGTACTACTGGCTCCTCTTGGCAGGATGCTGGATGTCACCTGGTGGTGGGTTGGTGCTCCTTTTTGAGCATTTTTTACTGAAAAAGCACAAAAAGCAATTAAAGTTTAAGGGTTTTGCTTGATGACCCAACGGTGGTAACTTGGCAATGGTGTGGCTTGAATCACCGATCTCTTACTGATTAGTCTAGTACCTTAACCACCAGACTATAACTGCCCATGGAATTTGTTCTTTAGATGTTTAACAGTTTTATTTACAATATTTACACCTCAGGTAACGGTGTTGGATGTACATTAAAGATAAATGTATGTAATGATATAGGATGGAACAAAGTTGTTTTTCTGGCTTTACTTTGAGTGCCTCCTAGGTTGTGTAATATGTATGTGTGTACGTGCATGTGTGCCACCCTGCTCGTGCGTGGGTGCATTCAAGTTCCCGCTTTTTAATATTCAAAGCCAACTCTTACAAAATCTTTTCAAAGTTTCCTGTTTCTTCCGTATTAACTTGTTTTTGCTTTATTTTGCAGTCAGTATTATTTGAATACGATGGCAACAGCACCGAAGGCTCTGGGATCATTGAGGAGACGGAGGAGTTCTGTGATCTCCGGGTCAACCAGGACTTCCAGAAACAGTTCCTCCCTGCTGTATATGGGATCATCTTCATCTTGGGCATCATCGGTAACGGACTCGTGGTGCTCGTCATGGGTTTCCAGAAGAAAACCAAGAACATGACGGATAAATACAGACTGCACTTGTCTGTGGCAGACTTGCTGTTTGTGTTGACGCTTCCATTCTGGGCGGTGGACGCCACGAGCTCTTGGTTCTTTGGGAGATTTCTGTGCGTCACCGTGAACATGATCTACACCGTCAACCTGTACAGCAGCGTCCTGATCCTCGCCTTCATTAGCCTGGATCGCTACCTGGCCGTCGTCCGTGCTACCAACAGCCAGGCAACACGCAAACTCCTGGCGGAACGTGTCATTTACGTGGGGGTTTGGCTTCCTGCGATGCTCCTGACCGTTCCTGATCTGGTCTTCGCAAAGGTCCAGAAGACCGGCGCTACAGATATCTGCGATCGGATTTACCCTCAGGAGTCGAACTTGGTGTGGACGACGGCGTTTCGTTTCCAGCACATCATCGTTGGATTCGTTCTTCCCGGTATGGTTATTCTGATCTGCTACTGCATCATCATTTCCAAACTTTCTAAAGGATCCAAAGGTCAGGTCCTGAAGCGTAAAGCGCTGAAGACGACCATCATCCTCATCCTGTGTTTCTTCGTTTGCTGGTTACCGTACTGCGCCGGCCTCATGGTGGACACTCTGGTCATGCTGGGCGTCGCCGTGCCTAGCTGCTACGTGGAGCAGAGTTTGCAGAGATGGATTATCGTGACTGAAGCACTGGCGTACTTCCACTGCTGCCTCAACCCCATCTTGTACGCGTTTCTGGGCGTCAAGTTCAGCAAGTCGGCCCGCAACGCGCTGAGCGTCAGCAGCAAGTCCAGTCACAAGTTCCTGACCAAAAAGCGAGGCCACGTGTCTTCGGTATCTACCGAGTCTGAATCCTCGAGTGTCCTGTCCAGCTAGCGAACATGACAAACTCTTTATCGAACTCTGTTGTAAGGACTCGGGGTGAATCTGAATCCTGGACATTACAAATCCAATTGTGTTTGACCTGTGAACACTGTCTTTCCATTTCACTAATGGAAAACTACACTGTGTACAGATTTGTTAAGAATTTATGATGCTAAGCTGTTTTTTACTGTTCGGCCTATTTAATCTTTGTCATTTCTCGTTTTTTTTTACTTCTTTGAAAGATACGAGTCGTGGAATCTAAGACTGAACCTTGTTTGTTGCTTGTTAAAACTAGCATGTGTAGTACTGCACAGCAGGAGAGTTTTGCTAACTGTGTTATTAGCGATCAGCATTAGCATGAGTGTCTGAATGTAACTCAGTATACTCTGTGTGTATATATATGTGTAAATAGTGTAAAATAGTTTGTTCTTGTGTTTACGCACTTAAATATTTCTACTGTTCACCGTTAGACAATTTTATTTATTAACTGGTAGCTTACACTGGAACTTTAAAGCTTTTTTTTATGTGAAATGCAGATTTTCTTGCTTGTTGTGTGAAATAAAGACTGAATATTGACGTGATGTTTCTGAATGCTTGTCATTTTGCAACTCAAAGCTAAAGCTGTTACTCCCACTAGCATTGCCCATCCACCTCAACCCCTCCCCCAAACAGTCACACACACACACACACACACACACAAACACACACACACACACACACACACTGGTGTTTGGGGTTGGGCGGGGGAAGGTATGGCTACTCTAAAGTAAAGGCCTGTCAAGTTAGCAAGACACAAAGGTCCACCTGATCTGAGCTGAACGGCTCCTGCATTAGAAGAACATCTGTCCTGCTTAACATCTTTATAGCACCTAGTGACACACGATACCATAAACTTACAGACAGACGGGGAAGCACCGGAACCCTTGGGGGATTCATTCATTCATCTGCTGAGATGCTCAAAGCACATGGTAACCTTACAGAGTGGATCTCTGGGGTGACTAATTAGAGTAGAGCTTAGTTGAAATGGGAAATACATTCGCCCGGAGAAATGTCAAACAGAATTATTGATCACTGACTGGATGGATGGATGAAGCATGATAATCCTAAAGGTTAATGGCTAAAATGATGAATTAATCCATTTGTATATAATCATTCTGTATATTTTAATTAAAACCAGTTTCTTGATCAATAAGGACCGAATATACATAAAAACTGAAGCTTAAATGTGCCAAATTTTATCAAAATTTCAAAGAATATAGGTTGTCAATATTACTTATTCATAACCATTTCAGATATAACATTTCTTATATCACAATACTAGCTGTATAGACTATACCTATATTAAAACAGTGTATATTATTATTCCTATTGTATAAACTGATATATTGTACACTGTATATCTCGAGACCTATAAAATATATCTTTATTTCTGTTATTATACTTATGTATTTGTGTGCATTATTAAAATAAGGGACTATTGCTCCAATTATTATGCGAAATGCACAATTTGTACAACTGTTTTGCATACTGTATATTGTATCAGTACATTCAACACACTCCAGCACATGGGGAGCGGTGAGGGGTTGGGGTTGCCTTGCTCAAGGGTACTTCAGTCATGACCTGCTACTCTGGGAGTCGAAGCATATATCATATGGTGCATTTCTATGGTCCTTATACAGTATAAGATGTATAATCCTGATAAGGATTGTAGGCTTATAAGTCCATGATCAATACTGTACCATGCTAAATTTGATCAGAGATTTACTCTTTCAAAGTGGCTGTATAGATGTAGTGAGAAAAAATATAGACTATTGAAGTCAGAGAACAAAACCACTAAATTCAAACCCAACTGATAAAGATTTTGTTGAAATGGTGGCACAAGTGTCATGTTTTGCTACTGTTTACAGTTACTGTGATCTGGGGGTACCATGCAGTGAAGGAAGAGTTTAAGGTGGCAGCAGTTGCAGAAGCAGGTATGGTGATAACAGAAGTGTGAGTGTTTACAGCATCCTTTACTCACAGTGGGTCAATTACACGGTACAGGACACTACTTAGAAGACAAAAGAGGTGTCAAACACCCCCCATTACACTCCAGAAGTCATGCTTTATCCTCCTGATCTCTGCCATGTGCTCTGGCTTTTCACTTGTTAATGTGGTTAAGTGGCCATGCTGTTGGTACCTGGTGTATCAGGGCTTTGGATTGGATTGAGAGCTGTACAACATCCATATGACCCATGTGTGTGTATGTGAAATTTTTCACACTTAATTGAGCTCAGCTGTGTTTATCTCTTCTAATTCTTAAGCATCGAGTGAAGCAGAGCATCACAGAGTAAAGTGGGAAACACCTGAAACACTGAAATACAACAACAGAGAAATGCTTATGTGTGGGGTTTTTACAATAAAAAGTCCTGACTCCTACACCCAAGTGATACGTAATTAATAAAGGTAAATCCACAACTGTTTGATTGGCATGCCAGAGCCAGGATGCCACAGTTGGGCCAATGAGCACGGCCCTTAATATCATTGTTTGATTACTAGTTGCTTTGAAAAAAGTGTCTGCTAAATACCAAATATGTGAAATTCTTTGTAGAAAACCTTGAAGCAGTATAAGCTAAAATTCAGATGCGTCAAAAATGACTCCAAAATGATTTACAGTACTCTGACAACATATTGATGGTTAAGGACCTTGCTTAAGGGCACAACACTAACAACTTGGCAGTCAACCAGTGACCTTTTGATTACTAGCCCAGCAACTGGTAGACTAGAAGAGGATAGAAGATCTACACACAAACAGTGGAGCATCCCAGCAGTGGAGCATCCCAGCAGTAGTAGGGATTGAATTAAAAAGTTGTAACCACTGAGCTGACACTGCTCCTTGAAATGAGTCGCCTCACAGCAAGAAGGTCCTGGGTTCGATCCAAGCGAGGTGACTTGGATGTACAAAATTGTCCATGGGTGTGTTTGATATAAACTTTTTACTGATGAAACTACCATGTGTCTGTCATGAATGTGACCGGGATGTGGAACATGACGTTAAAATCTTAATTAACAATCAAGCAAACTGTAGTGAATATTACATAAATGAAGCTTTATGTATGCAGTAAACATTGATCGAGCTGGAACTTAAACCCTCAAACCCACAAGACTGAATGTTTTAATCCTGTAAAGACATTAAGTATAGTTGATTTATTTAGGATGGTGGGAGCACTTATTGTTTAATAATGGGGAGGGTGTGTCTTCCTGCCCCCTGGTTCCTGCCTCTTGAACGACAGGATGAAGTGAGGAAGTGTTGAGTTATTATGCATTAATTTGCCCTCTATTACCTCTGTTCATTTCACACCTGACCTAAAATGCTAAGGGTCAGAGGTTAAAGCTAGAAATGAATAATGCATGTCGGTAACTAGTGCCTGTTTCCTTCTGTTAATGTGCAAAAGATTTTTCCTTTTTTCTTTTCCTTTCCCCCCTCAACCACCAAATCCTTGTTTTAAAGAAACCACAATGTCTTTATTTTATCACTTTGCAAAAGCAAGTACTTGCTTATTTTGGGAAGAACGAGTAAAGATGAAAGTAAACATGACAAATGCTCTAAATGTTCACAGTATTTTTATCTTTATGGTTATACAGGGAAGACGTGCATCAAGATGCTATGTAGGATGATCCACCTCACATCATACAGAAAGTGAAGGAGCAGCTGGGACCATCCTGGTACCAAATACTTCAAGACTCCTTCTGACGTCCCGGTGGGTCAGAGCTGTTCTGTACATTAGGCTGGGGGTTCTAATCTTTTGGATAATCTGTGCATGTTCCACAATCCAAAGTGGGTAAAATCCCCTTTTTGGTGAATTTACAATTTCATGACATGCTACACTAATAGCCTTTCTTATTCTGGTTCAGATTTTGTAAGCCTCTTCACAATTGTGAGTTTGGTTTGGATGAAAGGTGGTTAAACACAGTTTGTTTACATCTGCCTTTCCATCCCCTTCCTCCTTTAGTTATTTTTCACTATAACAATTTCTCAGCTGCTTACACAATTTACACACTAATGAAGGAGAGAGCAGACAGATTATTTACACCAAACAGAGACCTGAAACACATATGAAGAGTTACGCTTTATGTGTTCCTCTAGTATTCAGACCAATACAGGGGCAGTGTCGGTAAAGGTTTTGGGCTATCAGGTAGAGAGTTTGAATCCCAGCTCTGCCATGCAGCCACGGCTGGTCCCTTGAACAAGGCCCTACACCCTATCTGCTCCTGGGGTGTCATACCATGATTGTGTTTTATTGTTCAGTTATCTGTACAAATTACAATAATAACCACCTTAAGCACTGGGCAAACTGTAGCCTAGTGGTTAAAGTACTGGACTAGACTTGTTTCTGGTTCAAGCCTCACCACTGTAAGTTCGCCCATGAGCAATTCCCTTAATTCTCAGACTATGTATAGTCACTTTATTGTTTATCACTTGGGATATTAGCATCAATAAAGGCAATCTTGAACTCTTTAAAATTGTAAGTTGCTGTGCAACTAGAGAATCCACTTCCGTCATAGGAAAGGCTTTTTTCCAACTCTAGAGGACAAAACCTACTTTGAGCTTTAGGTGTTTTTTAGATCATTTAAACAGCATCTGGTAAATGAGAGACTCTTCCTCTGTGATCGATGAGCTGTGTGAACCTTTAAAGGTTCAGTTGTGGCTCAGTGACCCCCGAACGAGCCGTGCAAAGTAACGTCTGCTGACGTCCCTGCATTATTAATCATCTCTGGAAACCACAATATCAGTTGTTTCAGCATCTTACAGTCATCTGTTAAAAGTCCTACAGATCGGTTCGCTTTTTTTTTGGGACCGACCACATCACTCACCGGTTCTAAATGAGCTGGCAGATGCTAATGACTGGATGCTTTTTCTTTCAGAGGTCTGAGCTGATAAAGTAAACGTAAAGAGGTAGGATTTCTCAAGGGACTTGTTTTCTTTTACCCATTACTGCCCTCACATGACAATGAAAGATGAGGAAGCCATTAGTGCAAAACAAAGCTTTTCATGTTCCCAGTGGTGTGGACAATTGTTAAGCTTTCAGCGCTCAATATTTTGCCCACCGATAGCATTAACACAAACAAAAACCACTATTCTATTAGCTAACACAATAGTATTTGACATATATTATTTATCATTACAATTCTGACAGTAGAAGAATAGAATAACCCTACACACATGGATATAAGTATTCAAACCCCTTTTCTAATTCTTGGATTCTTGAGTTTCAGCCAGAACAGTTGCTAACAGACTTGATAAATCAACTATGAAAAGAAAATGCTTCCAACTTTACAGCAACAGTTCAAAGATGCCCGCTCCTGAACCTCTATAAAGACAAAAATAAAAGCTCAGTTTAAAGAAACTCCGGTGTCCCGCACAGAGCCATGTGACATTTAAAAAAGGCCCATACTGCAATTCTTCTTACAATTCAAGGTGTTTGTGTTCAGGAACCAATTTAGTCCTGATTTTGGGAGTCCAGGCCCTGGTGGGTCTTTCAGCTTTGCTTGGTTTGAGACTTCGAAAGCAGCGGCTAGACCAGGATTCATTTACATACATTATATTTTCAGCATTTAGCAGATGCATTTATCTAAAGCAATTTAGAGTTCAGTGCCAGAATTCAGTCTGAGCAATGAGGGTTAAGGGCCTAATGTCAAGGGCCCAACAGTGGCAAACTAGCAGTGGTGAGGTTTGAATCAGTATCCTTCTAATTTCTAGTCCTGTACCCTCAGCACTCACATATAAACAATATCTCGTAGGATCTATAATGTCTTTTTTTCTCGGCTGCTCACATTAGGGGTTGCCACAGTGGATTGTGATCCGCTCCAGGAAATGTCCCATGAAGTTTTACAGTAGAACTGGTAAAACTATTCGGTAACGCCTCGGGCATTACTGTTTTGGCGTAGTTTTAATGTCAGGTACCCTTCCTGATGCAACAATCCTATATATCCAGGCTTTAGTTTGTGCATCCTAGTCTACGATATAATTTAATTAATGTGCACATCCTAACAAAAAAAGAATGACTCCACAGCTTTTACAATTTCCTTTTATTGTTGAGTATTGCTTAATCATTGTCGTAATACTCCAGGTAGTGGTTAGAATGATGTAAGTTGCTAAAATGTAGTAAGAACGTTGCATTGACTGTTTTTCTAGTTTCCAAGGTAGCTGCTTGGGTGTTGCTAAATGTTTGCTCTGATATGTGTAGGGATTTAAAGGGTATTTTTACTGGTTGCTGTGTTGTTTACTGTGGTGTTGTTTGGGGGTTGTTGTGGCACTGTAAGTGACTGTTATGATGTTAGTAGATCTGTGTTATGACTAAACTGAGCAATTACTGGGCCAATCCAAGGGATTGCTGTTTTTGCTAGATATCTGAGATGGTAGTTTAAATTAATGTCAAGTGGAAGATTTGATGTTCAAGTGGTTTCTTGTAGCTTGGTGTTTAATGTGAAATTGCATGATGGTATTTCATAAACATTTTCTTTTGGAGAGTAAAATTGATCTGAAGCAACTGATGCAGGACTTAATACAAGAAAGTAGGGTTAAGGACCCAAAAGTGGCAGCTTATTGTTGAAGCTTGATCTCATAACCTTCTGATCCATGATGCATTTGCATAATCAGTGTTAAAGTAAATTTTAATTTGCATTTAACTTAATCGACTCTTTTCTTACGCAGCTTGTACAGTAGCGGAACCTTTTGCGTAAATCGTTTCCACTCGGATCCGCAATCAAACTGTGTTTCGGTGCGCAGCTGAAAAACGTCCTTCCTCCTCCGCATGCTTTCTGTTGCTCAGCTGAGTCTGTGCAAAGGATCACAAGTCAACATTATTTTCCCGTATTGCTCTAAAAAGCGAGATTTAAGTTCAGCATGACTAAAGAAGATGTGAAAGGGTGAGTCGTTTAGTTTGAACAGTTTGATCCGTGGTGTCTACGTAGCTAATAATTAGTTGGTAATGCGTGTGTCGTTATTTTACACCCGTTTTCAGTGAGATCCCACATTCTGCGGTACGATTGGACGTCTAACCCGTTATCGTATCAACAGCAGCCAATCGTTGTAAAGACCTGGGAGATGGGTAGCCAGTCGTAGGAAGGGAGGCGGGAAATGACGGAAAACGGATAGGGACAAAATTGCAGCAGATTGCATCAGCGAAAGTTCATTATCGTACCGTCTTCTCTGTAATAACTTTTAATTCAACAACAATTTAAAACATCACTTTAAGACCTGCTTTATTCCGGCTTAGTGGCAGAGACGCGAGTTTATCATAAACAAATCGTAAAGTCCTGAATCAAATACGTTCTTGTGTCTTCTTTGCAGAAGAAGCTGATTCCATACAGCTGTTCTTTTTTACCCGGGCATGATCTGGTTACAGCAGCTGCAGTGCTGAATCTGTAGAATAGAATCTTCAGCAATCAAATTGTCTGCAGTTGACCTAGTGAATGGCCTAGAAATCAGAAGGTCGCTGGTTCAAGACCCACACTACAGGACACAGTAGGCTTGTTAGGCTTTTAAATCTGAGAAGCCTTAAAGCTTTAAGCTTTTTTACATTTCCTGATCAGACCTGATATTATCAGTAAAGTTGTGCAGATAAACTCACAGCTAAGACCTGCTGGATGGGCACTTGGTGGAAGATTGTGAAATGTGTTTAATCTAACCTTTGTCCCATTAATTAACAGTTTTACTGTAACGACGAATTACCTTAATAAACAAGTGAGTAAACTGTGTTGTTATAAACTTAATTATCACATGATCTGCAGGATCAGAACTCTGATAAGATGTCTCAGTCGAGAACTTGTCTCGTGCAAATCTAGTTAAGTTTCTTTTCTGAAACATCATAGTGACCGTCTGCTGAAGACCAAAACCCAAGCCAGCAGAGATCAGGACAAAACCAAGACCTTAGTGCACAAGATCGAGACCTTAATGCACAAGATCAAGACCTTAGTGCACAAGACCAAGACCTTAGTGCACAAGACCAAGACAAGATTAATATCTACACATGTGCACTCTGGTGATTCTGCAGTTTAATGACTTGAGGAAGGATGATATTGGGGTGAATGGGAATCACCTTCATGAAGCTTCCACTGTCACTTTTCGTGTGTTCAGGCTTTTTGGTCCATATTGGATTCAAACGGTATTGATATTTCACAATTTTCATGTCCCTGTGTTCCATACGTTGGTACGTGACTGCTCGCAGATGAAGTCTCCTCAGGTTTAGTCAGAACATTGTTCCCATTCTATCTCAGCCCCATCTCAGCCCTTCCCAGCATTCCCATCATGCCATGTGTGGAAACAATGGCGCTGAGTCTCTTTTCTTGTTTCCTGTTTCAGCATGGCCGAGGAGGAGCAGCTGGCGGCTCAGTCGAAGAAAGCGCTGAAGAAACAGCAGAAGGAAGCAGAGAAAGCAGCCAAGAAGGCCGAAAAGCAGGCCAAGGTGTGTCTCAAGGCTTTTTTTAACAGCTTTGTGTTTGACGTTGGCACATTGTACTCAATTCCTGCACTGAACATTACAATTCCTCTCAACTTTCAATTTATGGTTCCACCAACATCTCTGTACTGTTATTTCAGTAACGTTTTTGTATTCTGTTCACTTTATTCCAAACACTTTAATCCTTACTAATACATTCTAGGAACCTCTCTGCTCTCTAGGATTCATAAAGATTAAAACGTTTTTGATTGGAAACATTTCTGGACTGCAGAAAAGACAGAGTCTCACCTGTGATTTCTTAAAAAGACACCACAGCTTCTGGATGCTATAGATACCCTTACCTTAAGATATTTTAGCCCTTAAATTTGACATTTCCCTTTAACAAGCTCATGCAAGAACTTGTTTGACTCACGTAACGATGTAAACAAAGTGGAAAGGGTTAGGGAGCATTCACACGAGAAGCAAAATGCAGCCTGACAGTACTAATACGTCTCAAGATCTCCACTATCTCAAGATCTCCACTGTCCCAAGATCTCCACTATCCCAAGATCTCCACTATCCCAAGATCTCCACTATCCCAAGATCTCCACTATCTCAAGATCTCCACTGTCCCAAGATCTCCACTATCCCAAGATCTCCACTATCCCAAGATCTC
>JAYDZG010000010.1:22664974-22676226 GCA_034509265.1 Microcambeva bendego
TATTACTTTTTCATTTTGCAATTTACATTTACATGTTCAGCATTTAGCAGATGCCTTTATCCAAAGCAACTTACAGTACAGTTACATTATACAATCTGAGCAATTGAGGGTTAACGGCCTCGCTCGGCCTCGGCCCAACAGTGGTAACCTAGCAGTGGTGAGGTTTGAACCAGTGACCTGTTCATTCCTAGTTCTGTGCCTTATCCTCTAGGCTTCAGCTTCCCTACCTGGCTCTGATTCACCAGGATCTGCATCGACAACCAAATCATAATTATTCATCGACAGGACGTAGGCTATAGGTAGTTTAAAATATAATTTTATTTGATTATTTTTAGTCGTCTTTAGAAAATGCAATGAGACCCCCCCTCTGGTCTAACTGAAGCCATCTAGTGGAAGATCCCTCCGCAGTGACAATGGATGTGTTCCAAAACCCTTGCAAGGAAGCTTTTCTTAACTAGTGAGTGTTCGCTTAAGTCATCACCTTATGAGTCAGGTTATTCAATCTAGGCAGCAATTAGGTCGTGTTTCATTAGCATTAGCATTGTGACATTCAAAAATAATGGCGTGAGGTAGCACGAGCGTTAGCATCTCGAATAACGTCTACCGAAAGCGCTTCAACTTCACTGACGAGCCCGGAATCACAAATAACTGCACTCGTGCACCTTTATCCACATTCAAAAATAATTCATTAACATGCAAAGACAACTCGCCCCGCATCGGGTTATTTTTAATGACAGCAGCCATGTTCTACGCTGAACATACCGTTTATATTTTAAGGAGATTTAGTAGGCAGAATTATAAGTTAGACGTTAAAGCTGCCTAGGTAGACAGCTGCTTATGTTTTCGAACACACCCTATTTCTGCTCTTAGTTTAACCTCAAAACATAGTTAATTGCCTCGGCAGATGTGTTTCCATTATTTTACAGCACCCTGAGCAGAACAGCTGTTCGTACATAGTGAATGTGTGTATGTGTGAGCCTATATATAGCTGTTTATCTTTCTCGTGTTAAATGCATACGTGTGTATTTAAATGTGCCATCCATCTCCTCACAGTACATCCAGCTTTTTAAATTGTCCTTGTCTTATACTTGTTTGCAAATCGGGTTTGTAACATACCTAGTTGTCTCTTACTTAAATGTATAGATTTTTACAGGCAATCACTTCATCCTGGTCAGAGAAATGGTAGACCCAGCGTGAGGCAGAACTTTTCACCATTTTAAATGTAATGTCTGAATTTGAGTTGTACATGGACAGGGGCTTGTATTGTGTATCATTCTGTTACTGATCTTATTTACTTTTAACAACATTCTGGATTTTTTGGGAACTGAGCACATGCACTGTTTTATTATATAGCCTCTCTGCTACAAGCACAATGCAACTTAACATGGACTCGACAAAACCAGCTGGCATGTCACTGAAGAAAGCATCATCTAAATGATCTAAACATGATCAACAGTGCCTGGAGATCATCAATAACTGGATGAGCCAAAACTTCCTCCAGTTAAATAAGGATAACCAGAGGTAGTTGTTTTTGGCAGCTAAGAGAAGATGTGTGTTAATGAACACCTCAGCTCCCGGGCCCTAATAACCTAAGACCTCTTAGATCTCTGGATTCAGGTCAGCTAGTGGAGCCCAGAGTCCAAACTAAACATGGTGAAGCAGCATTTAGCTGTTACACTGCACAGAACTGGAACTGTCTGGATGAACATATTAGATCTTATATTAGTAAAATACCTAGTTGGCATTTACTTCATACTTTTATGGATGGTTTCACAAAGTATGCATAGAGAAAGAAATGTAATATTTAAATCGTATATCTAAGATCTAACTTTTACGACCTTGTAGTTTGATAACTGAAATAGTAAACTAACCCTGACAAACAATTTACTGATACGTAAGAGTGAAACTGAAGGCACAAACAAGCCTATCAGAGTGTACAGGGTCTGATCTTGCTCATAGCAAATAATGTAAGTGGTGCAGTGGTTCAAGTATTAATAAAAAAGTTTAAGTGTCAAGTGATGCACGTGGTAAACGTGAGTTCGCCTTTCAGTTCAGGAGCCAACAAAAAGATGAAATACTAGGCTTTTTAGGTTTATAATACTGATAAGCGATTCCCCAAAGAGCATGAGGTTAAGTACAAAGGAAGGACTTCCTTTTTAACCCGGAGAAGGATCAGCGTCTGATTGTTGGGAAGCAAGGAGCATTAACGCCCGATAGCTGATGAATGTCCTGATTTTAATTAGGGCCTCCAGAGCTGCCATTTTATTAACCTCACTGCCAGAATTTTGGATTCTGTTCCAGTCTGGCATGCTCAGAATTTTAATCAGTGAAAAGTCTCTTTGAGGTGGTGCCTTTTTTATTTTGGCATTGTTTTGACACTGAGCTGCGTGAACTGTTTTGATATTCTACTCAGAACGGCTTTGGTTTTATAATATAAAAGGGTATAAAATGCTGAAAGAGATGGCTTGGTGTTCAGTACAGGTGAATTCTTGCCACATTGTAGGGTAAAAGATTTCACTCATTATGGTCGGTGTTAAATGGGTCTCACAACGGGTCTGTCAGAAAACCCAGTGAGCTGATGGCCTACTGCTGATGTTTAAGGTATACAAGTCCATTTGCATTTGACTTAAGACTACCATGACCTGGATGACTGAGAACCTACACAGGCAATGTGTAAGCCCTTTTATTTTCATTAGTAGTCAAAATAAAAATGTCCCTGACATCTAATCCTTACTACAATGTTTTCCCATCCTAATCGATTGTGACCATGGGTCTGTCCAAAAACCTAGTGATTTCTTTACACAGACACATTATATGTAATTGTTCGCACTCCTGAGGATTTTTAGATGACTTAGAAAGCTGCCTGAACTGGAATCTCTGCTACTTTTTTCCGGCTATGAATTTGCAAATCACCTCAAATGCTTTCCACTTCCTTCGCAACGTATATTTAACTTTAGCATGAAAAAGCTGTGGACGATTGTTAGCCTTTCTAAAAGCTCTAATGAGATTTGACAGCCTCTATTATGCACTTGAAGCCAGACAGGCTAATTTAACACTGGCTGTGATGCGTAGGTGGTTTGCCTTTGATGTTTTGGTCAGGCACTCACCCCCTCTCTTTTTGCCCCAGTCAGCGGATGTACTTTTTTAAGGACAAAAGTCTTTGTGCGTATGCAAAGGTTTAATTAGTCAATCAAAGTTGTTGTTCAGATTGCCTCTTCATTCTGGACTTTATTATTTCACCCAAAACAATCGATGAAGATTGTGACTAGTGATGATTCAGTTCAGTTCAGTTCATTTTCTTTAACCCCTTATCCTAATTAGGGTTTGGGAGGGGTGCTGGAGCCTATCCCAGCTCTTCAAGGCACACAGTCACACCCTGGATGGGGCACCAGTCCATCGCTGGTACATACAGGACAATTCAGTGTCTCCAATCAACCTGGTAGCATGTCTTTGGACTCTTGGAAGAAACCAGAGTACCCGGAGGAAACCCACACATACACGGGGAGAACATGCAAACTCCACACAGAAAAGACCTAATTGCCCCACCCAGGGATCAAACCCAGGACCTTCTTTCTGTGCGGCAAGACAGTGCAACCCACCAAGCCACCGTGCCGCCCATCATTATTATTATTAATATTATTAGTGCTAAGAAATCTCACGTCATTATGTGTTCAGATGTGATGTTGGTGTAAACGTCAGCATTGATCACCACAAAGGATCTCGTCTGCACATGAGCAGAAACCATCTTGAACAACATCAGATTTGAACAAAACACAGGAATTAAGTGAGTCTTGTACATGAACGTAGCCTCAGAGCAGATATCTTCTTGTGTTCCTCAGCTGATGGATGTTTAATATTCTCCTTATCTGGCTGATGAATTTGTTTTTCAAATTCCAGCTGCTGCACGCTAATTTGTTTATTCCAGAAAGCCTGACGGCAAATGCTTCCCTTGATAAACGTCTCTCACGGTAATGTTGCTGAAATCCAGAACATCTTGATTGGTGTTCTCGGTTGGATCCCAGTTCTCCGTTGGTAGTGTTTGTGTTTAGAACTGATAGTTGGTTTATCTTTGTGTTACAGAGTTACAGTTTGCATTACTGGGTTTACTGCCTCCAGGATTTATCAGGTGTACCATGTTACACTACCACCACCAGTAGGTGAAGTTTGTTTTTTCATACTTACAAATGTATAATGTCAGCATTTATACATGTGTATTGGTGTCCTTGGTTGGATTCTAGTTCCTCGTCGGTGGTGTGTTAAGTATCAATGCTTTTCTAAAGTACTTCCAAGCTCAAGTGGCTATATTATTTATCAGAGTACCACAATGGTTTCTAATGCAATGACATCTCAGGTCTTGAAGGTCATGCTCAAGGACCCAACAGTGGCAACTTGGCAGTCGAGGGGCCTGAACCAGTAACCTGAATACTAGTCCAGAATCTTAACTGCAAGACTACAACTATTCATTATGGACTGAGATTTTTAGGATATTATCTACAGTAGATGGTGAAAGAGCTCAATTATTTGCAAACCATGTTGTGTTGAAACATGATCTTTCTGAACTAATGGACAATTCTCTCATGTGAGTCATGCCCAATTGTGAGATTTGGCTCGTTATTTTGAAGATCTAACTGCTTCTAAGATTAATCAGATATACCAAGTGACACCACCACCACTACTTTTCACACAAGGTACTTTTTTAGCTTCTAATACCCTACATACATCTGGTCATTGGGGTTAAAATAGCATCAGCTTTGTTTATTATGACCTCACAACTCTCCTACAGGAGTTCAACTAGCATCAGTTGAACAAAAAGGCGGCGATCGCTAATGAAGTTGGGTACAAAGTAGTGAGTCACGCCCAATTTTGGAAAACTTGGAAAGCTTAGGACCTCTGTAAGTTCTTATTCTATCCCATAAATAAAGCCCCAATTACCATTTCTTCCTGATCAAGGTCACTTGGGCCATTATGCTGATCAGATCTCGAGAATTCAGGAGGTCCTAAAGTTTTGGCTCATCAAAGTTTCTGCGGTGTAGTTCATGAAAACAAGGACTTTCTCAGAGTCATTACCGCCCAGGTCTGATACTCCACATCAGTCTAATTTAATTTCTAAAATTTATTAGCCTCTATTTACCGGCGCAGTGCTATCAGAGGCTTACTAACGGCTCATGTTCCTCTCGCTTCATGTTTTCAAGGTGTCACCTTCATCCTGGTTCATTTAACTGGTTTGTTTGAGGAGAGAGAATAAATAACCATCATTTACATTTTTATAGAAAACTCAAGGTCGCTTACAATTTTTTAAAATGTGACACAATCAGTCACATTCATTTACACTGCATGTGTCCTCAAACTGCTACCAGTAAGTCGTATATTTTATATAACTGATATTATACCAATTTCAGCAATGGGTGTGGCTAAAACACATGAACTCAAAAATACAAGAGACACGGTCGACTAAATAAGGTCCTGGTAGGCCGTCACATAGATCTGGAGCCAATCTGACTGCATTGCATCCCACAGCTTCTGGAAGGTGTGATGCGGAGGAGCCATCAAGCCAACGCGACCATCAATGTTCTCCTTCAGATGCTCACTTTGGTTCAAGTCTGGAGAATTAGGGGGTCATGGTAGTGCTTAGAAGTGTCCATCATGCTCTTCCAGCCAATGTGGGACATTTTTACCTGGAAGTTTTAAGTTTGTCAAAGCAGAAGCAGCCATGCAGGACCTGGGCATAATACTACCCCCACCACATGCAGAATTGCTGGGTTTAAGAAAATATATTTTATTAGTCACATATACAGGTGTATTTTTACTTCATATATCTCCACTTGTTTGGAAGCTCGAGTTAGACATCACCCCTGGATCAGGCAGAGTTAATGTTTTTGATTAATGACCCAACAGTCCAAAACTCTACCCACTAGGCTACTACCACTGTTCCCAGTATTCTTTTCTTCTCCAAACATCCTCATTATGGTCATTTTGGCCAAATGACTATCCCAATAGATTTCTTTTGGTCAAGGTCAGATCTAACCTGGATATTAGAGCACTAATGGGACTGTAATTCAGTGGTGGTTCCGTTTATTTATAGGTCTCGTGATTCTGCTGGTTATGGATCATCAGGGAAATCTGCTTCTTGCTGAATGTTTATCACATGAAGGTGGAAAATAACCAGGTGTCAGGTGAATGAAGGAGAAAAAAACGTGCTCTTCAGATTAAAGTCAATAAGCTTTCAGAAAATAAGGTTGCACTGAAGCTGGTGGGTGTGTTGCACAGCTTTAGAGACCTGAGGCTTTGGGTTTAAACCCTGTTTTTAGACACTGTGTGTAATTTCTGAGCTTCATCACTTCTCTCCCGGAGGAAATCATGCAGGAGTTTCACTTACCCAGACGCGTTAATCCCAAAGACGCTGAGAACACAAACTCCTCATCCTTCAGGAGCAGCTCTAATCATTACAGCATCACACGAGCATGCAGGAGGTCACATTGACACAAACACCGATTGTATAGAGGGTGTTGGATGGCCTCTAGGGATCTGAGTTGTAAGGAGATTTGATTGTTCTTCTTTGGGTTCCATTTGGGTACTTTGGTTTACCCTACCAACAAAATCAGGAGATAGCTAAACCTAATACATTTTCTTTTGTATTAATCTCACCATTATGTGTCCACATATTCGTCCATGTAATGTAACAACACCAAGGAAAGTAAAAAGATCCTTGACCTGGTCAATACATGACTCACTTTGTTCTCAACACAGTGATTAGGTCGTGTGAGATGGTGTTTATGGCTGGTAGTAAAATTCTCTGTCAGGCTGAAGGCTCATGGGTAGTGGTGCTGAACAACCTTTCACCAGGGAACACATGAATCACGATCATGAATCTGATCTTCCATGGATCAAACCTAGTCCAAACCTATAGATCATAGTTTTGTGAGGCCAAGTGACGTTCCCGTCTTATTTAATGTCTAGTGAATGACTTCAGGAATAGACTCATCTTGGAAGAGCTTCAGCAAAGTATTATTCATGTTTACCCTGCTGTCCAGAGATGTCTTCAAATCTTACAGTACAGTCTTAAACAACAGGATACTCGATTGTTGGCATTTGATGAGGCCAGTTTGGGTGTGGCTGTAGATCTCAGGCAGGGTGCCAGACTGTTACCAGTAGGGAAGGGCACCTTATGGGACCATGTTGAGGACAAAGTATCAGACTGGTTGCAGGAGGGAGTGGAAGTTTTGAGAGTGGAGTTGGACTTTGACTGGAAGAGGGAAGGGTACACAAATGTAAGTAGAAGAGGACAGTTTTGGGAGTGAGTATAGACCTCAGCAGGTAGAGAGCAGAGTACCAGTTTTGGAGGCTTTATGGTCGACGTAGAGTAAAAAGTAGCAGATCATTAGTAGGAAGGAACTGCATGTTTGGGGGTCCTGGAAAGCGTAGAAGACAAAATATTAGATTGTTGCAGTCTAGGAATGATGCTGACGATGTTTCATGTCGACCTCTTTTTCAGATAGCATGTTCTCCTGAAATCCACAGTGTCTGGTTCTGATTCAGCTCCAGAAAATTATTATTTCTTTTCAGTATTTTATAACCGAATCTTAAATCACAGTTTTTTTTAATCTCTGGCTGTGCGGTGTTGCTCAGACGAATGGCGTTTTAATGCAGACAGGGTGTCGCGGTGATTACATTTGGACTGAAGTGCACTTTGGGAATTGAGAATGAATGTTGGCTGTGGTGATGATACACATTAGAGAAACGTTCGCCTCCATCCGAGCGCTGCATAAAGAGCCGGTGATTAACCAATCAGAGTCGAAACTCATCGAAAGACTCCTGGAATAAAAACCAAGAAACAAAACATCAACAACGCACAACTAGATCGTTCATTCGTCTTTATGAAGCTCGTTGATGGATATTATCCACACTCTGGGCTGTTCACCAGATTTTGGAGAGCCTGTTCAATCAAGAGAGCATTCATGAAAAGAAGGACAGACTCTCAATCAATGTTCCATTTCATCCAAAGGTGCTCAGTGAGGTTAAAGGGCCGATGGAGTTTGATGGAGCTTGAGGGCACAGTCATACATGTAACGTGTTTCAAAACGAATACAATAAAACGTATTTATGAATCTTTTTTCAAGCAGGTTGTGCTCTGCAGTGACGGTGCGTATTATCAGTATTCACCGCACGCACACTTGTAGCGGTGAGCAATCAGCTCTGAAATATGGGAAAGGTTTATGCTCTAGGTGAGGCCAGCCAGCGCATGAATCTTTCATTTTCTGTCAATACTCGGCTACAGTAAATGATGGAGGATGGATTAGAGCCGAGTAAACACAGCTAAACGGGTGACAGTCTGGCTCAGGAGTGCAAACTCAGTACACTTCGGGATAAAACATGTCCTTTAGTGTCATACATCATTTGCAGTTGGGATCAATAACAATGCCTGGACCAGTAGATAAAGTGTGTTTAAAATTCATGAATCTTCTTCATGCATCTTCTCTGATTAAATCCCTTAATAAAACTCGGGTTCGAATTCCGGAAACGTTTAATTCTATTTGTGCTCGTCCGAATGCAGGAAAATTATTGATATACAGTATTTATTTATATTTCTTCAAATGGCAGATGAATTGCCTGCGCTTGCGTGCGAGGCAGAACCCGGGCCGGGCGGCGAGCCGTTAAAGTAGTCGACAGTGGTGCAAGTGCTGCATGAGCACATTTGTATTTTCATTTATTCATTCCACAGATGCTTTTATCCAAAGTGACTCGTACGTGAGGTGCAATCCAAACCAGAGTGTGATGGAAATGCCTTGTTATCATAGCGTGGTGCCTAAGAGTTGCGGCGTCGTGTGTCAGAACTCACAGGCGATGCTCATTCAACTGAGGTCACGCGACTCTGATGCTTCATTCAGGAAAAAACTCGAACACTTTTGATAGTTCATTTACACCAGTGGTGGCTCCTGGTCTTTCAAATAGAAGAAGCTCATTGTCAGCTTACATCAAACATTTTTAGAGGAAGCTGAGCTTCCCATGAAGTCTTCTGAATGCTTGTTGTACGGTCCACTTACTCCCTGAAGGACAGGGAGTCAGACTCAATCCAGCACAGAGAATGGAACAAAAACATCAGACTCTGGACTTTTTATTGTTATATTTCATTTCATATGTGACCATATATTTTTATTATTATGACCGAACTTTTGTTTTGTAACACATGTAATACATTCAGTGCTATATCTTTTCTAATTACTCACAGCAATTTTCTTAACATGTTCTTTTAATAATTGTAGTTTAGTCTTATTTATATTTCAGAAAATGTGTATTATTTTATTGTATGTGCAAGCACTGCTATATTATTGTACACTGTGCATTGACAATAAAGGCATCTTATTGTATCATATTTTTTTCTTCCAATTTGGCATAGAAAATTAGTTTTCTGCTGCTCGGATCCCGATTGCGTTGGAGGAGGGTATAACCTACCTGCTCCTGAACTGCTTATTTTTATCCCATGGTTTGGTGGCACATGAGGCTCATCCATTCCTGACACATAGCCTTTTTGACCAATTGTGCTTGCTAGATGACACCCAGCTGTCAGGTAGCAGAGCTGAGATTTTAACGTTGAGTTTTACAGACATTGAGTTTTGAAGGTATGTTTTCCCATATTGATGGCTGGGGTAACCCGTTTATGCTTTATATTGTCCGTAGAACTGCTTTTATTTTTAGCCAATGTAAAATAATGGGGTTGTGACACTTATCCAACAAAAAATACCACAAATATAATCCCAACGTAATTTTATTATGAATTTACATTGTTTATTAATTCAGTTTAAAATAACAAATTTATTTATAACAGAGTTCAAGTTTCAAGGTTTGGGGTACATCTAGGGGTTATTACTGTCATTGGGATAACCCAAATTATTTAGGATTAGGGAATTAAGGGATCCAGAAAAAGAAGAAATAAACTCAGGCACATTCCATACATTGGTCAGATAATCTTTTAGAATTTTATTTTTTCACTTTTTTATTTTTTATATACACCTTTATATACACCTTATTTACACCTTTTCTAAATGATACCAAATCAATATTCATGCCACTGGCTCCACTCCCGCACTGAACAAGGAGACCTGAGAATTACGCACCTCCTCTGAGAGTCTTGCTTCTATCTCCGTGAGCCACTAGTGCAACCTTACGCAGGTACTTTCATTGTAGGTCATCCCTTTCTTACTTTAAAAAAAGCCAATCACTGTAGGTCAGCCCCATCTCATCCCTGTTCAATCCCATCCCAAGATGACCCTGTTCCTCTTTTTTAGTCTTATCTGTCCACCCACCCCTTGTGCCCTTTGTCTCAAGTCCTAAGCCTTGGTAAGCTATTGCATTACAGAGGGTTAAACATGGTTGTATAACACACAATGTGGCCAAAAGTATGTGATCACTATTCCAAACCAATGAGCCTTAACATTGAGTGGATACTTCCACTTTTTAGTTATAACAACCTCCACTGATTTTCTCTGTAGTCTGTGATGTTGGATAGTAATCAGGGTTTAAAATGTATAATCAATTATCTGTATTCCTAATGCGGGTGAGAGATTGGCTCATGTTAATTGAGTCATTTGATATGGTCGGACCAGGAAGACGCTGCACAGATGTCCTAAAACCTAGAGTCCATGCCCTGTGTGTAAGTGCTTTCAATCGCTCTGCATTATTGATCAGTGATTGATCAGGCTGTATAATCACTCTGTTACAGTTTAATGGTGTGATTATCTTCTCTCTCTGTTCTCTCATTCCCAACTTTATCCGTTCATCTCCATTAACTGAGGCGGCATTACTTTTGGGGTGCGAGTCACGTCAAGGGTAATGCTATAAGCACGGCCGATAATCAGGTTAGCGGTGACGCTAGAAACAGTAGCAGTAAATGGGTTATCACAGCAGGTATGTGATAGATGTTCGGTTTCTAATCCTCTTCAGGTGCGATTGCACACCAGGAAACTACGACTGTCCTCATTTAGTACCTGCGGGATGATCACCTCCAGGTTTAACCTCATTTAAAGAATCAGACCATTCGTCACCTTACAGATGTTTCCCCTAGGACTATTGCTTCTATTCTTTCTAATTTAATGGATATTTGCATATGCATGTATTCTTCATTGCACATTGTTTACTTGAAATTTACCAGAGAACACATTTCCATGGCACACGTGTTGGTTGCTGTACTGTTTGTGTAACTGGTCTATTGTTTATTGTGTGTTTTTTTTAGATTTAGATTTAGAAACTCTTTTCAT
>JAYDZG010000010.1:22799327-22809477 GCA_034509265.1 Microcambeva bendego
GGCTGTAAAGAGCCGCTATAAAGCGAAGCTCTCAGTCTGGCCTTTTGTCTCAGTCTTTGTCTTTGGTGACGCCCCCGGGTCAAACAGCTTAATGTTTCATCAGCGCTTAATGCACCAATCGGCATTCATAACCGTGCCTGCCTCAGACTGCCGGATACGTTGGCACATGTTCACATGGCAACATCACGACCCTAAAAAAACATAAACCTGCCACTGTGAATGATGTCTTTGGGACGCATCCTCAGTGGGATGAGAAGGAGTGTAGTGATGTTGACGGAGGCAGTATAATAGAATGAGTACATGGTTTGGGACACATCCTCAAAGGACAAACCACACAGTCAATCCACCAAATAGTCAATGTTAACACCCTTACACATGATTATCGGTCCACCTCACACGTGTCCAAAACCACTCACTCATTCTGCTAGGAAGTCTACATGAAAACCACTACATCATCGGCAGTCCACAGTGGACGTGTCCCAAACCACTCACCCATTCTGCTATGAAGTCTACATGAACACCACTACATCATCAAAGTTGATGTTAGAAGCATGAAAAATGGAGTTTGAGTAAGGGACGGCTAGGCGACTGGGTCAGAGCATCTCAACAACTGTTCCCATTCAGCAGTGGTCAGGATCTATCAGAAATGGTCCAAGTAAGGAACAGTGGTAAACCAGAGACAGGGTCATGGGTGACCAAGGCGCATTGATGCCTGGATTAAGATGAAATAGACTTTTATTATCAAAGGGGAAATTCGCCGTGTTACAGACTCTTACAAGAATATTAAAATATAAAGTATTATGTAAATCCCGCTCGGAGCAAGAAACGAGCTCTATATTTATTTTTCTACTAGAGCGCATTTGTTATTAGTCAATGTCGCTTTGGCTGGCCCAGGCTTCTCTCTGTGTGAAAATCTCGGGCTGGCTCCGCCCATTCCGGACCAGCGTCCCCGCGATCGAACCCACCATTGCAACCATTGCCAATCATAACAATGCCTCTTTCTTTATGTGTGGCCTTTTGAGTTTAATTTAAATGCTAATTATTTATCACAGGCTTACAACAATAATAATACATTCTTAAATGAAAAACAAACCATTCAAGTCTGTGTCTTGAAGTAGAAAAAAAGTGCCAAAAGAAGAAATGAATTTAACCTCGGTTTGCTACGCTCTGATCTTCTGTGTTAACCGACGAGCCAGCTCTAGTCTGAAAAGTTCTCACGGGCCAGATATATTTACGACTGAGTAACTGGATATAAAGGATCTTATCATGTCATTTAACATTCTTCAATGTGCTACAATTGGTTGACTTTAACCCCAAATGTTTGATCGTTCTAGGATCCATGTTTGGGCGAAGCAGCACAAGTCAGCTAGCGATGATGAGCAGGTCATGTTGTGCTTGGAAAGCCGACAAGAATAAAATCAAGCTCGTTGTCATGCAATGTGCCGCTATCTTAAGGTGGATTAAAACACTTAAGACGCTACCTTAAATTAGGCTCCAGTGGTTCAGAAACTTGATTCAGACAGGCTGGAGGATGATCAGTCAGTGCCACGTGGCTGGCACACTTCTCAAAAGGAAATAAAAACGATGCCAGGAGGCGAGAGACGAGCGATGAAGGTCAGGCAGCGTTTGGCTCGATTTAATATCTCAATTTCCCACCTTCAGCAGCTCCTCCTGAAGAGACCAGACCTCCAGTCGGATGGTTAGGATCGTACCCTCCGGATCAGAACGACCCCTCGCCACCGGAGCCTCTCACGTCCTTCATGGACCCCGAGCACTCCGACTTTCTCATTTCACTTCCCCTCCCACAGGTTATAAATACATTTTCTTCGTCAGGGCTTCGGTCTGCCATCTGCCATTCAACCTGTCGCAAACTCTTCAAGTTTTCCTGCTCTGATAGGATGCCATGCTGCTCGTTCCTCCAGGAACATCAAAGCAAACAAATAAAAGCAGCTGGAGATGCTTCAGAACATCAGAGACAAATTTCTCCTTTTTAAAGTCATTTCAGGAGCTGGTCCTCCTCCAGAACTTTAAATGATTCAGGTGAAACGGTTTGTAGAAGAAACGCTCTGCACCCCAGACCCTTCTATAATATTTGCTCCAGGTCACCCTGGTAGAATATAAAAGTAAAAACAATATAAAGTGTACAACATATATTACATTTACATAAAGTATGTAAAGGGCCAGTCGTAACCTACTGGTTATGGTACAGGACTAGCAGTTCAAACCTCACCACTGCCAGGTTGCAATTGTTGGGCCCTTGAGCAAGGCCCCTAACCCTCATTGCTCAAACTGTATAGAGTAATTGCACTGTAAGTCACTTTGGATAAATGCGTCTGCTGAAAATGTAAATGTAAAGAACTGCGGTTGTGATCAGAATGTTGCCGGTTCAATTCCCAGAGCTGACAGGTCATGACTGAAGTGCCCTTGAGCAAGGCACCAAACCTCTAACTGTTCCCTGGGCACCATAACTAGGGCTTTTAAAAAAGAAAAAGTTTACAGAAGGGGCAAAATAAAATAATTAAAAGTCAGACTAGCTTGTGAAAAAATTACTTCTTTTTGTACTCTCTCACCAACATCAGCGCACTACATGTAGACTACAGGGCCCGGACTCCTGCTCTAATTATTGAATTTGTGTGTTTCAGCCGCCACAACTGCTAACCGGAGGAATAAATCAGAAAATAAATAATTTACTTTTAACTTTGCAGTACACACGTCCACATGATAACTGTAGTAAAGGCTGTGACTGCTCTCTAGTGGTCATAAGTTAAAACGTGCGTGTATAGTAAACATACATTATAATTAATATTTGCTAATTACTCTCTCTCTCGAACGCACACACACACACACACACATATTTTATTACTGTAAAAATCACCATTTTATTATTATTTTCTTTAATTTATCTATTTTTTCTGTAAGTGAGCCTTGGCAATACGGATGCCCTTATTTCTCATGCCAATAAAGCTCTTTTGAGTCTGAGTTGAGTTTGTGTTTTCATCTCCTCTCACCATCATTTTCTCTGTAGACTCATTTTCAGTCTAAATCAGGAGCCGGTTCTTCTGCTGCCTCATTCCCAAAGGTTATTTATTCTCATGTCCAGGTTCACTCCTCACAGTTGTACATTTTACTTTAATGATCAGGCGGTTAATGGAGCAGAACCTATAAATCAGCAGCTTCATCATGAACACCAGCCTGTCTGAACCTCAAATACTTTGAGAAGAAGCTCCAGCTGCTTGATGTTGATTCTCGAAGGAATGTTTCAGAACATTAACACTAATTGAGCATTATTTAATTATTTGAGTTTTAGTATTTTAGCCCCACCCAGTTCTAAACGGACTGTACACAGACCAGGTATAACATCCTGAGCACTGACAGGTTAAATGAATTTCTATAATGATCTCGTCACAGCACCCGTTAGTGTGTGGGATAGGTTCGGCAGCAAGTGAACATTTTATTCTCAAAGTATATGTTTTAGAAACGCAACATTGGGTTTGGTCAGAGCATTTCCAAAAGTGCAGCTCTTGTTGGGTGTTCCAGGTATACAGTGGAAAACCGGCGACAGGGTCATGGGCAGCCAAGGCTCATGGGCAGCCAAGGCTCACTGAGGCACGTGTGGTCTAATCTATCTGTACTGAAGCTCAAACTGCTGAAGAAGTAAATGCTGCTTTGGATAGAAAGGAGTCAGAATACACAGACAATATTAGTATGGTGGTCATAATGTTATGCCTGATCTGTGTCAATGTTCAGAGACTCTTAAGCCTTCCCTGTAGAATCAAATAGTGATGACTGCATTTTAATGTCCACAATTTCAGAATGGAATGTCTACCAATCACAAGTTCAGGTGTTCACATACTTTTGTCCATGTAGTTTTAATTTAGTCATGTATGTAGACATAATCACACAATTAAGCACACAATCTCTACATAACTCATTTACTTATTATATACACGTTTTATTCTTCTTTGGGCTTCTCCCATGATCTGCATCATTTTATGCCCTTCCAGACAAAACCCTCCTTATTTATATGGGCTTGGGTCTGGCACTACAACTACTACCACTTTATGCATCCTACTGGCTAGGTATGTATAGGACAATTCAGTGTCTCCAAATAACCTGACTGCATGTTTTTGGACTGAGAAAAGGAGGAAACCCACACCCAAAAATGACCCGGACCGCCCAGCCTGGGAAACGAACCAAGGACCTTCTTTACTGTGAGGAGACAGTGGTACAGTGCTGTTCCATTTGTCTTAATACCTTTGTCCATGTATATTATTTAGACATGTCTGTGATGTTTCTCCAACTTCTGTAAAGCTGTCAGTTTTTTTCTTGTCTTTTTTTTTTTTTAACAGACCCATTATACCCATTAAGCAATTGCTGTAACACACACTGAAGAACTCAAGCAGGAGCCCTTCGATCCAGACAGCAGGAGTCACTGTGGAATCACTGGTTTGAACCAGCAACCTTTGCTTTACTGCCTATAAATATAATATACTTATAAATATAATTTCCACCACTACATCTCATGCTTAAATGTGTGTTAAAAGGTAAACACCTGTTTGTTGCGGGTGGTAAAGCAAACAAAAAAATGGACCAGATATTCTGTTCACAACTGAGAGTCTGAGTGTTGATCTCAGGATCGTTCCATCTTAGAGAGAAACAGAGAAGAAGGACGCGTGAAGCTGCATGTGGTTCTGATTTGGCCGTGTTATTGTAAGGTAGCGTGTGAAGTGTTATATGCAGGGGAAATAAATGTGTGTGTGTGTGTGTGTGTGTTGAAGACATCTCAGGAACGTTTAGCCAAATCTCAGGCTTAAACAGCCTGATGTACTTGAAATGGGATCCTTATTGTCTGTGAGGTTTAAGGCTAAGTGTTAATGTCCTTCCAAACACACACACACACACACACACACACATACCTGCCCGTACACACCTGTGATCAAAAGTATGTGGACAGATTTCAACAGCCTTCATAAAATTTAGTGATATCATCTGTAGGTGCTAGGAAAAAGTCTAGGAACATCATCAGCTCGACTGTGACGTAGCTGAAGAGGTGTAAAGTAAACCCCTGCTGGACACTGGAGCAGCGGAATGACACATTCCTGAATTATATCCATGCTTTAGCATCTGGGAGACTAAAATATCATTCAGGGGGTTCACTCACTTTTTCAACAAATTATCCAATCAGGGTCACTTGAGGCTATCCTAGATTTTCAATAGCACAAGGGGAGTAAAACCCCCTCGACAGGGTGCCAGTCCATTACAGGACAGACATGCACATCTGTTTATTTAGAAAACACACAGAGACATGGGGAGAACATGCAAACTCTGCCCAGAAAGGACCTGGACCATCCCGCCTGGGGATCGAACCCATGACCTTCTTGTCTAAACTGAACAGGTTACTTTACAAAATGGGAATTGATAGCTGTGTAGTGTGGTGGAGGTTGAACTCGCATTTCATCATTCCGAAGCAACAAGAACAAAGCAGAAAAAGAAAAACGATCCGTCTACCAGCCTTTGGCCGTGTAAGGTGTTTAATAATGTAGTATCGCTCCCACCCCTCTCCCCACTCCCCACCCCAGCTCAGGGGTGAGCGGGGTCATGTGATTCGGGCTCTTCCATCATTAGGTGAGTTATCTCTCCTCTTTCATGTAATGATAAATCTGAGCACCACACACCTGCAGCTCCAGAGTTCTGCTTTGAAGCCGGCAGGGACCCAAAAATATCAAAGACCCTCAGCTCAAAGATAACAGAAAAGCTGAAGAACGTCCTGAGTGATCTCTGCTCAGCTCCTAGACACACACACACACACGCGCACACACACACACACACACACACAGGGCTATGCAGGTTCATAGTCAGGCACCCGGACACAACCAGACTTTTATTTCATTTGGTCAAAGTTATTATTAAAATAGGATTAAACACCTGATTCAGTAAATGAAAGTGTCACGTCACACCTCACTTTGTGATGGTTGGCTGCACAGTGAGGTTGGCTTTCTACAGTTCTTCTGCAGCAGACTAACCCCCATGATGCAATCCACATCATGATGACAGTTGTAAATGTCTAGTGGTAAAGTTACTGGGCTAGGAATCAAATGGTCACTGGTTCAAACCCCACCAAGGCCGGGTTGCCATTAGTGGGCCCTTCATTGAGGCTCCTTACCCTCAATTGTTCAAACAATATACAGTGCAGTAAGGTATTAAACACCTGGTTCAGGTAAATAAAGGCACAGTAAGGTATTAAACCACTGATGCAGGTAAATAAAGGCACAGTAAGGTATTAATCACCTGGTTCAGGTAAATAAAGGCACAGTAAGGTATTAAACACCTGGTTCAGGTAAATAAAGGTGCAGCAAGGTATTAAACCACTGATGCAGGTAAATAAAGGCGCAGTAAGTTATTAATCACCTGGTTCAGGTAAATAAAGGCACAGTAAGGGATTAAACCCCTGATGCAGGTAAATCAAGGTGCAGCAAGGTATTAAACACTTGGCTCAGGAAAATAAAGACGCAGTAAGCTATAAAACACCTGATGCAGGTAAATAAAGGCACAGTAAGGTATTAAACCACTGTTGCAGGTAAATAAAGGCGCAGTAAGGTATTAAACCACTGATCCAGGTAAATAAAGGCGCAGTAAGGTATTAAACCACTGATCCAGGTAAATAAAGGCGCAGTAAGGTATTAATCACCTGGTTCAGGTAAATAAAGGTTCAGTAAGGTATTAAACACTTGGCTCGGGTAAATAAAGGCGCAGTAAGGTATTAAACACTTGGTTCAGGTAAATAAAGGCGCAGAAAGCTATTAAACACCTGCTGCAGGTAAATAAAGGTGCAGTACTTTTGTAGTTGTATTGTTATACAGACACCTGCTCTAGTTCTGATTAATTTCGAATGACTTCAGCACATATTGCTGATTATTCCCGGAAACTTCAAAAGAACAGAGAACAGAGGTTTTCGGTTTCAGCTTGGACCCTCCAGCTACTTTCACATTTTACACTGATGAGGAATGTTTGCTTTTTCACAGCCCCCAGTCCTCAGACTTTTGTATTTCTAAATAAAATATAAGAGGAGCTGAGAGCTTTTTATTATTTAAGTTCATGTTTTATGACCGCCATAACCTCTTCAGGTTGGTTGGGGTTTAGTTTTAGTTTAGTTTTTCACTGGGCAAAATGCAGTAACACAGGATAACGTTCATTGGGGACATTACTTTAAATATCAATTAATCAAATAGTAAATGAGGGCAGCTAAACCACATAGTGCATTAGCAATAATAATGATAATAATCATCATCATCATCATAATACACAGCAGAGATCATCAGTGGAGAACGGAGGAGCAAAATATAAAATCCTTATTATTATCATTATCAACATATTAAACCAGTTTATTACTGCTGATTTGTAGTGGTTCAGTTGAGATTATTTTGAAAAAGTTTCTTGCTGGTTGTCTCTATCTGACTTGTGACCAACATCCATAACCCCTTAACACCTGGCACAGCTAAAACCAGTTTCTTGGCTTATGAATTAGGATTCATGGTTGCGTTCAATCTGGCAACCTAGACGAGAAGCGTCAGGGTTATCTGGCAACCAAGATGTGTAGGCGCGCACGGTGTGAGAGCGCATAGAGAGAAATACTGAAATCACTAAAGCAGTGGAGAGTCTACTGACCCTCACCAAACCCTACAGAGACCTGGAGAAATACTTTTATTTCTTTCTTTTAACTGTTATCACTTATGCTTGTATTTATGTTGGAGTTTGGGGTAAGACGCACCGTATCTTCTTTAAAAAGTTTGGAACTTAAGACGTCCAGTGGTTCTTTACAGTGTGTGGGACTTCACTGACTGTGATGAGTTTGGTGAATGAGTGAAAGTGAGGAACAGAAGATCAGATCAGGGCGCACTGGAGTGAACAAGGGGTGCACACCAACACACTGGATTAAAAAAGGACATTTATCATCTCTTCATCCATCCATCCATCCATCCATCCATCCTGCCATGCGCTCTCAGTACCAGCTGGCACTTTTCTTCATCCTGCTGTGCCCGGTCAACATCATCGGACTGTGGTGGTGAGTACCAGCTCCTGAAATATCCTCGGTCCAAAAAGCAGTGAGTACCTAAAGAAACCTAAAATAAATAAATAAAATAGAAAAATGAAAACAAATGCTCACAGTTAAAATAAGCAAATGAATAAAAATACAGATGAATTAAATAAACAAATATATACATAAAAACAATATGATATAAAATGAAATAAACAGTAGTAATAATTAATTATTAAAATAATATTAAAAAGATGATACACAAATAACAAATAAAATACATCAGGGAAAATAAAATAAAAATAAACAGCTAGAGAAATAATAAAGTAAGACAACAAGAATATAAATAAAATTTAAAAAAAGTAAATGAGGCAAAAATGAAATGTGAATATGACAAAAAATAACAATTACACAAATAATAAAGAATGACGATGTGAAAATAAATAAATACAAACTATATAAAACATGTATAGTGGATTTTTTTCATTAGTATATAATATATAAAAGATACAAATCAGTATTAAAACAAACAACTAAAACAACATGGAAAAAGTTACAAATTGAAAATCAATCAAAGTAAAAAACTTCCCCTAACGGATTTTTATCTTCATCATGTAGAGTCTTTCATATCATCTCTAATTAATCAGCTTCCATCACTGAAAGGTTGGAACTAAACGGGAGCATGTTGTAATTAGTTATGTTTTATTTTATGACCTTTAAACGACCTTCAGACGATCAGGGATTAATATAGACGTGGTGTTTGAGGATAACGGAGCACGTGAACAACGTTATCCAACACCGACATCATCCTCTAACAGCACCGACTGCAATAAACACTTTCTGTAATCTGATCCGAATCCCGGGAGGAATTTGAGCTTCACTCCTCTTCATCAGAGCTGTTTTAGATCAGACCCTCTCTCAGCAGGTCAGAACATCACCGCTGGGTTCAGGTCAGGTCTTCTTCGTTCGGGTTTTCTAAATTCACCTCAGCGTCAGCTCATGGACAGATTACCTTGTTTCCCAAATGAGATTTTTTTTGATAGCTTGTAGAACAGTTGTAGAACTGTGATGCTGGATTACCAGGTAGAACCGGACTGACTCAAGATGTACTAAAAGTTTTAACGTGAATCAGTACGGAGATCTTCTTCCATTCACTGAGGCGTCATGAATGTTAGACTTCGAGGTGACAGACGTCTGCACCCCTTTATGTGAATCCCTGGGATGAGTTCTGAGATACTATATGAAGTTTTTGTTAAACTGATTAACCCCGTTATGTTACGAGTCAAAATGTCACATCTTAAGGATTCAACATTTTAAGACTAAGATTATAAACACTTCTTGAGGCATGCTGTGTAGGAGCTAAGTATTAATTGAAATGGTTAGTAATATATAGAGTCAATGATGAAATGTTGGGGTGGTCCGGAGTGCATGTTCTTTCCGTCTCAATGTGAGTTTCCTCTGGGTGTTCCGGTTTCCTCCCACAGTCCAAAGCCATGCAAGTGAGGTTAACTTTTGTTGTGTCTGACACTTTTGGATACTTAAACATGCCCCAGGATGAATTTACCCAGGGACATCTTGCCTGAGAACCAAACATAACAGGAGGGTTAACTGGATTTTAGCAGGCTGATCTCTTTAGGGCCGCTGTCAGGGTTGATCTCCTTCTTTTTTGAAAGATTTTTTAGATCTTCTGGTTCTGTAAAGTATTTCTGCATTGTTTTGTTGCTAGATTAATAGGGTGGATGTTAGAGGGGTGTGTGTGTGTGTGTGTGTGTGTGTAGCTGAAGTTTTAATGGCGCTGCTAGTATCAACATGAATGATGTGGAAAATATGAGATATACTTTTATATCTGCTTAACACACACACACACACACACACACACACACACATGAACCTGACTGACGAGGGCATTGAAGGCACTTTTTAATGAAGAATGACAGATACACAGGACATACCAACTTCATAAAAACTGACAGGTACACAGGACACACCTCCTTCATTAAGCCTGACAGGTACACAGGACACACCTCCTTCATTACGCCTGACAGGTACACAGGACACACCTCCTTCATTAAGCCTGACAGGTACACAGGACACACCTCCTTCATTACGCCTGAC
>JAYDZG010000010.1:22911803-22922653 GCA_034509265.1 Microcambeva bendego
GGAGAGAACATGCAAACTCTACACAGAAAGGACTTGCCATCTGGGGATCTAACCCAGGACCTTCTTGCTGTTAGGCAACATTACTACCCACTAAGTCATAGTTCCACATATATATTTTATTTAATCTTTTCTAAAAGTAGTATTTTATCATGTCGATGATTTTAGAATGTGACGTGCACCAAGCTCATGGCCAAGTGTCCACATAGTTTTGATCATACAGACCACATGTCTTAACAAACAGCATTTTATTTACAATAGTTTAACACATTTCACATTACTGTGATATTTTCCTGTATAGGTTTTATTTTTCACCTTATTTTTTCACCACCTCATCCTGGGGTGCGTTTAATTTTCCAAGCTCCCGATGATATTTGATCAATGTTCCATTTAACTGAAATTGTTTGCACATCATGTCATATTTACTCACGTTCTCAACCCTTTCCATCAGAAGCCATGCTTGTCCTGTCCCTGAACTTTTGACTCCACGGTGCATGATGGGACAGGTTCGGGTTAAACGTGAGTGGAAAGGCGTCCGTGGTTGCCTATGAGACGCATTCCATATTTACCTGGCTCAGGTACAAAAGAAAACTTTAACATGTAGCCTGGCGAGTTTGATCAGCTGCACCACAATGCCGCTCCATCATCGCCATCGGAACAAAATGGCTGACATATTCACCTGTCACTCACCTGTCAAAGATATTATTGGAACTGCAGGGTGGAGATCTCGTCACTGGGTCATCTTTTATCTCACTATTTATAATCATGACTGACGTTTATTGTTTTGTGATTCTTTTTTTCTTTGTCGATGTGTTTGATTAATTGATTTCATCTCACACGTGAAAACCTTTTATAAACATGTAAAATCATTTCGAATAAACTTGCTTTACTTGTGTTCTGACTTATCTACAATGTATGAGGACAAAATGTGAGGAACAAAAGGGAATCTGATTGAACAAAAGTACAGTATTTGGACACCTGATTGTTTGACATCCCATTACAAAGTACAAGACTTCTGTGTTAGGTCAGATGGGCGCCATCTAGCTGGCATACTTGGCACTGCCAGCAGCAGACACGTTTCTGCTATGGAGAAGGGACCGGACTAAGTGAGTGGGAATTTTTAATGCTTTGTAAGGACCCTGTTTGGTAGATAGGTAAGAAGGGTTCTGTTAAGGGCTGCACATTGGTCGGAGTAGGCGTGAGCGATAAACCCACCTTGACTGCATTCAGTGGTCCTCAGCAGCCACAGGAGATCCACCACAAAAAAAATGCTTTTTGGAAATCTGGTTTGAATCTCGGTTCTGCTACCGGTCAGCTGGGCGCCATCTAGTGTGTGCAATTGGCAGAGTCTGCAGTAGACAAAATTGGCCACCAAGTCCGTGGGTGGGGTCTTCAAACGCTGTGTGAGGATCCTGGTTATGAGACCTGTGCCGAAGGTGATGAGCCTCATGTGCGAGTCCACCAAAGCACGGTTCAAGAAGATCGAGGGACTGCACACATTTTGATGGAGCGTGGAACAGGCACAAATATCCTCCTCAAAAACAATCGGGATATCAAACAGGTAATTGACAAAAAATGATTTTATGGGTGGGTACTGATGTTGGTCAAAAAAGCCTAAATTGATCTTCCAGTTCATTCCAAAGCTGTTCTGTGGGGTCAGGTGTAAAAAAATTAATATGATTATATATTTAGTTAGGGAAGGCTCTTCCATGGTCTAGAATGACTGTAGCCTTATAAACAAAGCTTCATTAAGACTTGGTCTGGTTTGACCGGGTTTAGTTTGAAAGGAATGAATGTCAGGGGCATACACAGTCCTGACCTTGTTTTTTCAAACTCCTGGGATGAATTAGAATCCCAACTGTCAGCCGGGCGTATATCTGAGCACTTACTCTGAGCAGCACTTCTTCTCACCAAATGTGTGCAAACCTTGTGTTCAGGAAAAGCATTTCTAAATGAGTCACCGTACAACTGTGGCTATGGCGTGTCCACGTACTTTCTACACATCACTGGTACAAGAACTGACCTGTTATTAATCAATCAGTCATGTTTGATCTTACTTAACCCGGTTTAAGTTCTCGGAGGAGTTCCTGATACTTCCAGATGGTTCTTTATACTGCAGTGAGAAGGCTGAAGTTTGCAGTCTGAGCTGTTGCTGCTGCTGCTTCACACAGGTTTAAATAAAGCAAATATAATCCAGATTTTCGTTTTCCCCATATTGACCACAGCAGCAGATGTTGTGATCTCAGTGACGTTCTGAATGGATCAGTGAGCGATGTGTGGTCTGCACAAAGCCCGCGGAGCGATCTGCACTCACGCTAATCTTTATCACATGTTCACTTTATTACAAATATAACTCACACTGTACGGACTGTACGCTGACTACAGATGAATACAGAGTAAGATCAAGACGCTTCACATCAGATGGGCATGAAAAGCATCAAAAACTTTTATATCATACATGACTTTGCTAGGCTTCCACCATGGACAGTGTTTCACCGTCAGTGAAGTGCTACCAGCCTAATCAGCAGTTATAAGTAGGCATGTATGAGGGACAGAAGGTGAAATAAAGTAAACCCTAACTGCCTAGAGCGAGCTCTATTATTGTTCTCTGTAAGAATGTTTGGATTTGTGATTTCCTTCTCGTTCATTGTGCACTGGTGGCCAAAATTGTGGAAACACCTCACATTTTTAAAATATTTGTTATCAAAACTCGCAACTTAGACACTGAAACTTGACTTACTGCACATATTTCATATCATAAGGAACTGACTTTAACTGTCATAAATTGATTACTAATGATTCTGTCTTCAAAATAATGAGCAAACGTGATGACGCAATACCGTACACACACAACAGACGGCTCACCTCTACACGTAAATCACTGTCATTTGACTAAAACATAAAAAATGACAAAAATATGTCACAATAACTCACAGGAAAGTTTGTATACAAACAGAATATATTCAAATAATGAGGAAACAGATCAAATAAGAAATGAGTTACATGGGAGCCAATTATAGACTAGTGATAAAAGTTAAAGTGTTTCCACAATTTTGGGCACAAGCGTAGGTGCAGTGTCAGCATTTACGTTTCCCGACTCCAGAACCAGGGTTTGTGTTTGACAATCTTCATTTCACTGACCAGATACATCGATTTCAGTAGCCGGTGTCGGACAAGAATCAAAATTAGTCTAATCAGATGAAACTGGACATGTCAGGTACTATCAGGTTGACAAGGAGAAAAGTTTGAAGAGTGGTTACATCAGTCTGAGATGGATGAAGGAATGATGTGGTTTGTGTTGAATCAGATTTAGAAGTGTTAACAGACCTCCAGTGTTCATCAGACACATGACCGCTAAATAATCACCTCTGATATGGAGTGGTGTATAAAGTTATGATGACACATCCTCACACTTTTATAAAGACGATGGATTCAGTGTTGTGTGTCATGGGTACGTGAATGGGCTGGTTGGACAGGCATTTTCCAAAGCCCATCAATATGTACAATCATTTCCAAAGCTAATTAATAGGGCAATATTTGTGGCTGTACAGGCTGTATATGAACAAAGAACAAAATCATGAACAAAGCCGTCTGGTCCACCATCAGTGTCTGACCTCTCTTTTGACTGAAGCTTTTATTATTTGGTATTTTGTATTAATGCATACTGACCCTAGATCAAGGGTTCTTTGGAACTCAGACATGAGCCTTTAAGTTGAAAAAAAAGAGTTTCCTCTTCAAACTTGGCCCATTCTTAGAAGTTTCAAATGGAAATGGCTTTATTAAACTCCTTAGACTGACACACAGAATCTTAAGATCACAGATCATGGCAAATTGTTCATGTTGAAAATATGTGTAATTGAGGTCAATGTTTTTTTGAACGAGACTTATTTTATATGTTGGGGAAAATCTGGTAATGAGACGAGTGGTATTTTAAACCAGATCCAGTCCAAGTTGAGAGACGTTCTCATAAGATCACTGTTTAATTATGCGTGGGCCGATCAGACCATCAGACCAAACAATTTGTCCAATCCCTGTCACACAAGAGTTTAATTCCTCTGCATTTATCCTGATATAGCCTGAAATCTGCTCCGTAAAATAAGAGACTGTCTAAGAGATCGGCTGAAAGCCTTCAATTTAGCAGTCTGGCTCTTCATGGAGGTAAGATGTCAAACAGAGAGAGGTAAATGGGGGGCAGTTGTCAGTAATGACCTTTGATTTCAGAGCTTAGTGTGACCGCAGGCTCAGCGAAACAGGTCGTTAGGTAACGACTGACCTCTCTTCATAACGACGTAATGAGATGTTCTGATGGAGCTGATGACTGAAGTTTTCTCAGCATGAGTGGGTCATGACTCACATCAACACTCCCATCCTGTAGAACTACTACAGAAGCTTTTATCTGATGCTCTGGTCAGAAGTCTTATCATTTAAAAATGACCCTCTTAGTACTAATGAAGTTACTATATGCTTAACAATGGCATTGGCTCAAAGGCTGCCATGCATTAAAGATCCAGTTTTAAGTATTTGGGCACCTGCATTGTGGCATGTCCTCCTTGTTCCTAAATAGGGATCATGAGTCTAGATAACTAGTTCACAGACATGAGGACATGGAACAGTGGCTTATTTTCCGAGGCTTGGGAGCAAAACCTAAATTTTTACCTTACACCCAGAGGAAAGCTTGTGACTGTTCACAGTCAAACCGGCTACCTGGCACTCACTCACTATTCCATAAATTGAAAGAAGCTGCTGTTTTGAAAGAAAGCACCTCAAAGGTTGATTGGGAAATTGGCAAAAATTTCTTTCTATCTAAGTGCTTTTGAGCCCATGGATAAAGCACGTTGCTCAATATAGCTTTTATTGGATTATGCTATGCAATTTAATTTTATGACATGAAAACAGAGACTTCATAGCAATTAGAAAGTCAACTGGGACCAGAGTCTCCCTCTGCTGGTCAGTAAATTGTCCTGCACTCTGCTTAAGGCTCAAGAACTGGAAAGCGGTGAACAGGATGTGCAGCGGGACTACTCTGTGTGGGCTGTTAATGCTTCTGTACACAACCATGAATATTAGACCATAATAGATTAATGTGTCCAGTCTTCCATCAGCTTCTCCTTTTAGCAATCTCTCTTCATTTAAAATTCAAAGAGTCTGAATTCATCCTTAAGTTTATCAAAGCACAACAAGAATCATTAAGCAGGATGTGAAGGGGTTTTATTGAATATGGAAATTAGGAGAGCAGTAAATAGGGTGCACCTGGTCTTGCAACTCTTCTTCAGAAAAGTAGGGATTTTCAGCAAACGCTTAACTGTCATGGCATATCCCATCACTTCGCAATGGTTGGCTGCACAGATGGGTCAGCGTTCTCCACCCAGCTAACAGGGGATGTCCCCACACGTTTTACTTGGTGTTCTCCTAAAGTTATAAGCAAACTTTCTATAAACATTACATGACATTGATAAAAAAAAATCTAAAATCTGTACCGTTATATGAGCGCTCTAGTAACATTTTTAAGCTCAAGTTAGTCATATTGGTCATCCAATCACACTTTAACGTTAAGGTAATGTTCAGAAGAAATATGAGAAATATGTTTTTGAGGTGACGTTCTATTAACATTTTTAGAAGTTAAGAAAAAAACATTTCGAGAACATTAAGAAAACTGGACAAAATGACATTCCAATCAACAAAATGGAACGTTTGGGGAACATTCACAGAACATAATTTCTAAACAGTGCTTTCTGCCTTTGGTCACTGACTCATTATATTATATTATATGTTATATGACTTATTATAATTCAATCCACATGGTGATTTTGCCAAACCAGCTAATTCTTGGTCTTCTGAGTCTTCTTTTTGTCTGTTCGGGCTGTCTTGTAAAATTGCTCAGTGACCATTATCTTCCTCTGTGGGTTTACTGATGCACTTGTTCTCAAAAGAGATTGACATCTGTGGTGCCCAGGCTTCACTTCCAGATGTGACTACTGGTCAGGGAAATGCTTTCATCAATCGTAGCTTAATGTTTATGCTAATTTAATTAATATTCCAAGTTGACCAACCGATTTAATATAACCAATGTAAAATCAGGAGGCCATCATAGTTAAATGACATGAAAGTACATGTATTACCTCAAAGCATAGTCAGAGAAGAATATATGTATAAAGCAATGAAATACCTAGCATCTGGGATGACTACGATGGCCAGTAATATCTGGCGACTGACCTCCTGGTCCTCCAGGTCTTCATAAGACAAATAAAGTTGATTTATTGAATAATTGTAGTATAATGGATTAACGGTGTGGTGGGTGGTAAATGATCCGCTCTCCATCACCAGTGTTCTTCATTTACGTCTTGGCTGCTATTAAAATAAATCTGAAGACTTCAAACATGCAGAATAAATCACCCAGAGTGCAGGAATCTACCTAACGCTATTTCTGACCTCACACACTCATTTATTAATGTCTTGTAACACCACATGACTTGAAGTGATGATCATATAAACCAGACTCTACAGGTTACCTCCAGAACAAAGCGCTGATTATCAAAACCTTTCTGTCCAACTTTAGGCTTCCCAGTGAGTTCTGGGGTTTGTTTTGGTAGAAAGTGATGTATTGTGGGTAATTGATGTATCTGCGGGGTCGGGATTTGGGTTGGCGGTGCTTCTTAATCTGTTGATCCTGGCAGTAGTAAAATATTCTCCCCTCTGGAGAGTGCACCCATTAGCCAGGGTCTGGTCTTACCCCGGGGTCATCAGATTTTATAGCAATATTTATCTGCCCCAGATTTACACTCAGCAACTTTTTATAATGTGATTCTTGGGTATCAAGTGGCATGATGGCATTGGAGATAGTAGTCCATGCCTCCCCAGGTTTAATCCTGGCCTAGTCACCAAAAACAAGCCATCAGGTAAAATTACTCTTAGGGTTGTGTGACATTGCAATGACTTACAAAGGACTTGTGTCCTGTTTCTGTACGTTGATGTCAGTCTGAAACTGAAAACTTTTAGATTAAGAGCTAATGTGCCAATGGTTTCCTTAATTTATCATTGGTATTAAAAATTAGCTAGCATGCTACTGTTGTTAGCAACTGTGTTTAAACATACAACACCATTTCTTTTTATGTTTCTTTCTTTAGAAAGCTAATGGTTCAGCTAATGGTAACAAAATGAGTGTTTACAATATTTAAACATTTATGAAACGTCCGGTAAAATACGAATTTCACGTGTACTTGATGTGATTTAGCTTAAATTAGCTTAAATCCTCTTTAAAACTCGGTTCAGTGATATTAGGTAACACGGACAACAGCGCCATCTGCTGGCAGAAGTTCTCTGGAAAATAGAAAAGCTCTACAACGTATGTTTTTACACTTAAAGAATTTAGCTTTATTCATTTCAGACTTTCTATATTATTTCGTATTACTTAGATCACATTATAATGCCTAGTAAAAGGAAAATTAAGAAACCTTCAGAGAAACCAGGATAAGAAGAGTAGCATAGTGGTTAAGGCGCTGAATCTAAAGGTTGCTTGTTCAAACTCTAGGTTGATTCTGTTGGGCCCTACAGTGTCTGCTGAAAATGTAAATGCCAATTATTACATAATACATACATAATTACTAATTAAATACATTTCTGTCATTGACTTCTTGTTATTATGTAATAAGCAGGGATGAATGAAAATGGACTGTTTACCTGTAGCTGCTTTGGCTAGGGATTAGTGGTTTTACCTTGGAGGAACACAATCTAAATTAAGCTCTCTCAATCTAAAACAGGACTTGCTAATGTGTTTGTGCAAGCGCTGGTGTACAATTGGTCCAGTACCATTCTTAATCTTCCTTATGACTCAGTCCTCGTGAGATTAATACAGGAGTCTGTCTGCATTGCATTAGCGAGCTTAGGTTTGTGAGGACACCGTTCTGCCTGAGGTTCACTTATTGTATTCTGGTGGGATTTTCTGTCAGTTCTTGGTTGTATGTTGTGGAAGTAATGGGCACAGTGCTGTCCATCTCCTCCTCACTGGGGAGGGAACACAGATTGAATGAAGTGGAAGAAAGTGGGATGAGAGGTCTAAGCAAACCTAGGATCATCATTTCAGCTTTTGTGGTAAAGTTGGTCAAGCAAAAAAGTGCCATAAAGGTGAACCCACATCCTGTACAACCTCAGGATGTAAAGAAATGCACAGATGAAAATGAGAATCTGGATGTGGCTCCATCTCAAAAGCTAGAACAAGAGGAATCTCCAGTCGACCAGACGGAAGATAAAAAAAATCAGCAAATCACCACATCTCCGGCTCACGTGATCCTCCAAGCATCCTCCAGCGAACTCCTGCTCTGTTTGGGTCGATTCATTCAGTCTCGGTGCCTTAAAGTCACAGATTTGACGACGAACGAGGTGATAGCTTGGTTCAGAAATGTAGACCGGACTCTGTTGTTGCAAGGCTGGCAGGAACAGGGTTTCATCACCCCACCAAGCCTGGTCTTCGTCTACTTGCTTTGCAGGGAGACCGTCAGCGAAGACATCGAGTGTCCCGTTGAGCTTCATGGCGTCTTTCTGACCTGCCTGTACCTCACCTACTCTTACCTGGGTCACGAAATTTCCTACCCAATCACACCCTTCATTGCAGAAGGTAATAAGAACGTGTTCTGGGAGCAAGCTCTGGACATCATCGATAAGCTCAGTTCCAAAATGCTCAGGATTCATATGGACCAGCGTTTCTTTGTAGAGGTTTTTCAAGAACTCAAAAACAAAGGGGAGGTAAAGAAAGATCATTGAAATTGTAAGGAATGTCAATTACTGTTTAATGCTATCACGGTTTTTATTTGATGGTGAAAATCTTAGTCTCACACAATCATTCGAATCTGTGTGTTAAACAAGATAGTAAGTAGGGAATTAGTGTAAAGACATTGTGCTTTGAACTCTTGTGTGGGATTTTCCATCAATAATCTGGTAATTACGTGGAGCATGGTACTTATATCAGGAACATCTGACGTCTGAACTTTAGCTGGTAAATAAAGCTGGTATTTTTAGTAAGACTGGTCCTAATCACTTTATGTTCCACTGAACAGACACTGATTACAGGGACCTAAAACGTTTAGCAGGGCAGGGTGTGCACACCCATCCACGCTATGTATATGGTAACCTGACAATGATCATCTAATATGACCAAGCCTTTACACTTCTTTAGGGATGGCAGGGTAGCTAAGTGGGTAGCCCTGTCCCCTCACAGAAAGAAGGTCCTGGGTTCAAACCCTAGACGGGGCAGCACGGGTCCTTTCTGTTTGGAGTTTGCATGTTGTCTCTGTGTCTCCATGAGTTTACTCCGGGTGCTCCGGTTTCCTCCAACAGTTCAAAGACGTGCATGTGAGGAGAATTGGAGATGCGAGATTATCCATGACCGTGTTCGATATAAACTTGAGTACTGATGAGAACTTGTGAAATGAAAAATTACAGTTTAATTACTATAACCAAAAGTGTAAAATGTTAAAATTCTAATGAACACTTGTAGTGGAATAAGACTATCCAAGATCAGAAGCACCTAGCCAAAAAAGAATCGAATGTCTTTATTTGTCATATATACATATACAGGTGCCCAGTACAATGACATTCATTCTTCATATTTCTCAGCTTGTTTTTTGGAAACATTACACGGCGCCCCCAGAGCAAACAGGGTTAAGGACCTTGCTCAAGAGCCCAACAGGGGCAGCATGGCAGAGCTGGGATTCAAACTGGAATCATATAAAAAAAACAACTGGACTGTTGCTCAGTGCTTGATCTTGTAAATCAATCTATTATTTGATGGAATTAACAATGGTGATCATATCTAACATACGAATGCTTTACAGTATTTTAGGTTTGGTTTGGTTTTTCCTGATCCTTTAGATGATTTGTCATTTTTTTTCTTAGGCTAATTTTGATTGGCAATTGCATCATAGGACACAGAATTTGGACAGAAATGTATATCCTCACATTCATCGAAATTGAAAATCCAATGAATGAGCCGAATCAGCAGTTTATGATGTAAATTATGTTCCATCCTCATTTGTACATTTGTAATTTCAAATTTTCTGTAAGCATGCATGTCGGATCGATTTTGTTACACAGAATCACATTTACTAAATAGTATTAATATTAAATAGTATTATTGTCTCTTAAGTTCTTGTATGTAAAGAAGCTACAGATTTTCAGAGTCCTGGAGGAACTGGAGAAGATTCACAGTAGTCAGTTACATAACAGTGGCTAAACTTGGATTAGTGAAGATTAACTCTCACACTCATGCAAACCTTTCTTATGTAAGCTTCTTCAGCTGAGCTTCTGATCAGAGCAGTGAGAAACATGACATAACTACTGACAGTCTTCTCTCCTACAAGAATCAGAGGTAGCAAAACATCATGAAGTTTTTGAGGGAAAACGCCATGGTTTAATTGTGGATGCAGCACATCGTGCCTATTTAATAGGAAACAGAAAACTTCCACCAAAATTTTAGTAAAGAGTCTTAAGCAGGATCACAGCATGAGATGAAGGTTCAGGACACCCAATGAAATCCAAGAAATGCTCTTCATGATGATGTCTATGTAAAGTTTAGTCTCGGTGAGAATATTTTAACAGAGCTAGACAACACATTTAATGTTTAATTGTTGGTTTAAAGGAAATCCAGTGTCCTTCACGAAGCCATAAACTCAACCCCACTGATCAGCTTTGGAATAGAACATCAATTGATGCTTTCTTGACCAATATTAGAGCCCAGCTATAAAAAAAAGCTTTTTTCTCAGATACATACTTTATACTTTTGAGAGGCTTTGTCAGAAAAATGGTTGCTGTTATACTGTAGCTGAAAAAAATAATATTGAGATAACTATTTTGCTACCATT
>JAYDZG010000010.1:22989822-23007967 GCA_034509265.1 Microcambeva bendego
TGATAGGTGTGTGAAATCAATATTTTATCCTCGAAATTGTAACAAAACAATACGGCATCTCTTTAGAAGTGTCATGTGACAGCCTTACCCGTGTTGTCGAACAGTATCTGCGTGCATTTGCCATCTGATTGCCACGGGCAGCTGTAGACGGCACCACGCTCGGTTACAGATGTAGAATCGGTGGTGTTGGCTTTGGGAGCGCCCACCAGGATGTTCAACCTGTCATGAGATAGTTACAGAGAACCGGCACACAGCATTTACCGGACTAGTAATCCGAAGGTTGCTGGTTCAAGCCCAAACACTGCCAGATTGCCACTTCACTCTGACTTCTCAGTGCTAGTTGGACTGAACCTATTAGAAAGTAATAATTCACAGACTAAAGTGACAACACTAGACAAACAAGCCACAGAGCAGTCGGTTCAGTCCATTAGTTAGATCACTGAATTCAAAGTGATTTACAGATTCGATGCGTCAGTGGCAGCCTGGTGGTGATGAGGTTTGAGCAAGCAAACTTCTGAATCCAGTCCCCTACCTCTCATAATCGTTACTGAGGAATTAGGAGGAAGTGGAACAGAAGTCTGTTTCAGTTTCACCGTAGAGTAAGCAAGTCAAATGCATTCTCAGTTTAAAAAAGCTTTCTATTTAATAGAAGCCAACTCAAAGTGACAGGACTGCCTAACTGTGGCTGTTTAATTATACCCTGTTTGAAACATGTATCATGTAATAGGTCTTGCTCAGGGGTCCAACAGTGGTGACCTGCCAGTAATAAGGCTCGAACCAGAAATTTTAGGAATCCAGTCAATAATGAAAGGTTTTGCTACATACTAAAAAGTATTCCAGGCTGTCAGATGTATTCCCAGTTTAAAAAATCTTTGGGAATAGAATCCAACTTGTGTCGAGCTGTAAGGTTTTATCAGATTCTACTTCAGGGCAGATATGTTATAGATCTTGTGTTAAAGGATAAATGCATTCAAACTAGCCATAGTAATAATAATAAGAATAAGAATAATATTAATAATAATAAGAAGAAGAAGTTAAATGATCAAAAAGCATGCTGTCTATGTCTTTATATTGAGTTTATAACCCCTTCATTATTAAATAGGTAAAGAACCACCAAGTTTGGTTACGTTTATTCCCTTTTTAATGGGCCTTTCTCAATAATCCACCAGTGCCAAGCGGGTTATAAAAGGGCTTGAGCAAGCAACATTCTGAATCCAGTTTCTCCTTACAACAAAAAGTGTCCAGGTAGTCGAATAAAATTCAAGTAAAAAAATGCTTGAGTGGAGTTGTAGTAAAAACCAGGCATAATTATACAGCCACAGAGAAGTCACTAGAGTCCATCAGTTATAGTTCTTTTATCCAGACTGACTGATTTTACAGTCCAATCCAAGCAATTATATTATAAGGGTCCTGCTCAAGGGTCCAACAGAGGTAACCTGGCAGTATTAAGGCTTGAGCTAAGAACCAAGCAAAAACAAATGCAATCAAAAAGAAAACCTAAAGTTTAATCTTGCTAAATGTATATGGACATGTCACGACGTTAAAGATTAAAAATATATTTTAATAGACTTTAAATGCCCTTCATCATTATAACAACTTGTAATAAGGTCACGTTGACTCACTGTTTATCAGGACTGAAGAAATCCACAGAAAACCCGAAATAACTTCCAGGAGGTCCGGAGAAAACTGCAGGTCTGTCCATATCCAGATTAAACGAAAACACATGATGCAAACAGAGGAAACTAAAAATGAAGTAGAGCTGAATCTTCTTCTCCATTATTATAGTTCTCTCCTGAGGATGCACAGTACTTATAAACAAATCACTACCAACTTCAAACAGCGTTCAGAAATCATCCCACAGCTCACAGTCTCTTCATTTACAACTATTAAACTAAGCTCAGTCTTGGTTTAGTGTTTTATGTTCCTTTATTGTTATTAAAAGTCTATAAAATAAAGGTTTAAACAGCAGATGCGGACTGAAGCTGCTCACAACTAAACTCTACATTACTGTCGACTGACCGGGAACGTCCCAGCAGGAAATTACGTCACAACGTGCCGTCTAGTGTAGCCGCGAGAGGGCAGAATATCAACAAGGACCAGAAATAAAACAATAAAAAGTCAAATATAACCACTTTTCAGTTTCTTTATTTAGTTCTTAACCCTGTTAGGTCTGCTTAATCTAAAACAATGTAAATGTATGGGTAAAAATAAGCCGTATTTAAATATAGTACGTTTGTTCGGATAAGTGGTTAGTTCAGATGTCTTAGGAAGGTCGTTGGTTCGATTCCCAGGTGGGGCAATCCGGGTCTTTTCTGTGTGAAGTTTGTATGTTCTCCATGTGTCTGCGTAGGTTTCCTCACAAAAACATGCTGTCTGGTTAATCGAAGACACAAATTTGTTCTATAGTATTTTGTAGTATTTGATGCCTTTGATTATTATCCGTTCATTCAGTTCAGTTTATTGTCTTTAACCCCTTATCCTAATTAAGGTTGGGGGGGGGGGGGGTTACTGGAGCCTATCACAGCTCTTCAATGGGCGCATGGTCACACCCTGGATGGGTCCATCGGAGGTACCTACAGGACAATTCAGTGTCTTCAATCAACCTGGTAGCATGTCTTTGGGCTGAGGGTGGAAACCAGGGTACCCGGAAGAAACCCAAGCGGTCACGGGGAGAACATGCAAACTCCACACAGAAAGGACCTAGATCGCCCCACCCGGGGATCGAACTACCCACTAAGCCACTGTTCCACCCTTATAAGGCCTAATAATTACAAAAAGCTTTACATTTTAATCATTCTAATAACATCACATTTGTGTTTCTGGACTGTTGCTTATTTGATTGGAGGTAAGGAGGAATTATCTGCTGAGTGATCAGTCTGGAGAAGGTAAGAGCACAACATGCTCATTGCTGTAGAAGATTATGGAACTATGGGAAATTGGGAAGGCAAACAAACTGGGTGAGACAGGAATACTTAATTGTCAGTTCTTCACAAGTAAATTCCACAAGTACCTTCAGAAATTCCTGAATATTATGAATGTAACAACATTAGAATTAAATATGTAACATCGAACTTTTCATGATTGTGCCATCCAACAATAATAAGAGGAAAAGCAGAAAAGCTCAGTACGGGCTGAGGAGCAGCTCTGAGGTAATGATGGTGGTTGATCTGTTAAACCCTAACTGATCCTCTGGTCCAGACTGCATGACATCATCAGTAATGCCCTCTGAGAACATTGTTTGTACTTATTTGGGCATGGTGAGTGAATCATGTTTTAAGAGGGAGTACTACAAACGTAAATGCTGAATTTGGCTCAAAAACACAGTTCACTGCCAAAGAGCTAAACTGAACCAGAAGGGCAGGAATGTGTTTCCAGCACAGCCTGGTACAGCAAACTGTTCTAGTGCTGAGCCTACCAAACACACCTAATGGTAGAATAGAAAGTTTTCTCTAATACAGTACAGCGTTATGAACCTCCTAATGGTGGAATAGAACGTTTTCTATAATACAGTACAGCGTTATGAACCTCCTAATGGTAGAATAGAAAGTTTTCTCTAATACAGTACAGCGTTATGAAGCTCCTAATGGTGGAATAGAACTTATTCTCTAATACAGTACAGCGTTATGAACCTCCTAATGGTAGAATAGAACTTATTCTCTAATACAGTACAGCGTTATGAACCTCCTAATGGTAGAATAGAACATGTTCTCTAATACAGTACAGCATTATGAACCTCCTAATGGTAGAATAGAACTTATTCTCTAATACAGTACAGCGTTATGAACCTACCAGTCCACCCAACCACTTGCCTCTCAATCCTTTGACTAACTTACCCAACAACTTGTCTCTCTATCTACCCCTTGGCTCACCAAACATCTTACCTCTCTATTCATATACTGGCCCACCTAACAACTTACATCTCTGTCCTTCAACTGCCCCACCCAACCTCATACCTCTACTTTTACTGACTGGACCACTTACAAACATGCCTTCACATGAACATATGGACCCACTTAACAACTTACTTCTCCCTTTTACTTACTGGCCCACCCAACAACCGTCCTCCATCTACTGACCCACCCAAAAACATATTTCTGCATCTACTAATCTGCCCACCCAACATCTTATGTCTGCATGTACCAGTCCATACATTATACGTATTCCTTAGGCAGTGGACACCTTCCTGTACAAATGAGGTACTGAAGCCACATCCAATGCTAGCAGGTGAATTAGTTGTGGGGAACTCCAGTGGGCTACACAGAGCTCAGACCTCAAACCCACCAAACACCTTATCATCAGGTAGGTCAACTGTGAGTTCCTAGAAAGCAGTATTAATGCATGCTTTTGGAATAGGTCCAAGTCCAACCAGCTTACTTATAGATGCCCTTATATTTTTGGTCTTAATGAAATGGTCAGACACACTCATGCATGTATTTTTTTTATTATATATTACAGGGCTTTTTTGCAGGTGGTAAACAATCCACGAAACGAAACATTCTGTTTAAAATTGTAATAAAATGGTCAGACACGTTCATGTTCAGTCTGATATGCTTTTATTTACAGGTGAATTTTGGCATGTTGGTGAGATTAGAACAATCAGACACGTCACACTCGCCAGTGTATCCGTATTATTCCTGCTGGACCTCAAACCTTCATCTACAGAGCTTCAGGTTCACATTAACAGGTCAAATATCCTTAGTACTGATCCCATCTAACCATCATTCAGTGATCTGATCATGCTTGGATCAGCGAAAAACCCTGAATTCAATCAGTGAAAAATTAAAAATATATTTATTCAACCAAGACTTTAATTATTACAAATAAAAAACTGCATCAGCCAGAATTAAATTGTGATTTCATTACAACCTTCCAAATGTAATGAGAACCCCATGTGGGATTTTGTTTTGCAGTATAGTTTAAATAGCTTTCCACTATAATTAGCCTTAAGTATCACTTAGTAGTGACCAAGTGGCTAATTAGGAGCGCCGGTTTCCTCCTACAGTCCAAAAACAAGAACCCAAGATTAGAGATACTGAATTGCTCTGTGTGTGAAAGTGTGTGTGTGTCCTGTCATGGTGTCCCGTTCAGGGTGTTTTGGTTTGTCTTGCCGCCATTGAAAGGCTCCAGTCCCAACCTGACAACCCTGATTAGATGCATTGCTGGATTATGTTACTATAGAAGTTTAACTGTAAATTTAACATTCTAGTGAATAACAGTTTTCTTACAGTAATATCAAACCTTCCAAGAAGATCTTGATGACCTCCCTCATAGTTTAACAATGTGCTGCAATAACAATGGCAGATATCTCCAACTGGGAAAGAAACACGTAGCAAACTTCGCTTGTTGGATTCCGGACGTCCGATACTAACATCAGTGAATTAAATTAGCATTTCGCTCAGTAACATCAGGACTGTCGTCGAATACAGTAAAGTGAAATGAACAACAATTAACGAGGGTTCAAAAAGTTTCTGCATCTTCTATAAAAATGATTAAACTCTACGTATAATGAATTTCAAAAGCACTTTCCTCTGTGATGCATTTCCTCAGCGTTGTATGATTGTGTAGCCAGTGATGCACCACTGCTTTCACATCATCACATGAAAGTCTTTTCCCCCTTAAAGCTTCTGAGCGTCCATATGGACGGATGTAAATCCGGAGCATAACCGCTCTCAAGACACGCCCGATTACGGCTCCTCCCACCCTCGCGCTTCACACCGACGTATAAGAGTGTGGAAACTTCGAAGATCGCTCATGCTTCTCATTCTACTTCACCATCGCTGCTAAACTTAATCAGCCTTAATTCTGAGACGCTGAATTCAAAGGTCCTCACTGCGATACACAAACATACCGGAGGGTATGGATTACGCCGCATTAAATAATTAATAATGGTCTCGACAGTTTGAGACACGAAGCTGAAGGATTTTAGCCTTGTACAGCTCAGGAAAATCAGTGCCAGCTAAGGTCTGACTGTAGTAATCACAGTAAAAACATTTCTTGAGGTTGTACAGGACACGAGGAGAATCTGAGCCTGAACGAGCACATGAAGTGAAACGTGTCCACCTTGGACGGCACTCAAGTTTCAGGTGGCCGTAGGAGGATCCAGAAGGTTCTGATGGAACGACGCGGTCAGCAGGATCATACCGGTGAGCTCTGATTGGATGAGTCATTTACGCTACAGTGGATCTGATTGGCGGAACAGACAGAAGTTAAAGACGATGACGTCATGCCCGGTCGGAGTTCATGGAGGAGGTTCAAAGGTTACTCGTCCAGGTCGAGCGTGTTCAGCTCCTCTTCCAGTTCGTCGAGATCTTCACCCGTAAACAGGTTCTCGTCTACCGGTACAGACTCCGCCTCGTCCGCGCTGCCGCCGTCCTCGTCCGGCGTGTGGTCCTCGCCGTTCTCCACCCCGCCCGACGCCTCGCTCAGTTTGTGGTCTACGATTAATGAAAATAAATAATGAATAAAAATGAATAAAATAATAATAAATAATAATAAAATCTGCTCACCGTCTGTCTCGCTGATCGGTTGAACTCTGGCTGAGAATCTATCGACCGCGGCCACCGTGATTCCTGCGTGATCTACTTCTTGAGGAACAAACCGAGCCACGTCGATGTCCTGACACTGATCGTCCACTTCCACCTGCAACACAAAGATGCAATAGAAGACTTCAAGGTGGGACAATATTTCTGAAGATGATGCTCTACACAAGGTGACCCGAAGCTGGCATGTGAGGCACGAAAAAAAGGATTTCATGCTCAAGAGGAGAGCTTTATTAGTATGTACCGTCCTTACAAACACCCCAGAGATTTTCCAGGAGATTCCCAGACACATGGACTCAGATGTGAAAGATGCAGACATGGTTTGGCATCGATTTTGAAATGGAACTGACTGAGCTCATCTCTGTGGACGACGCCCACTTCCTTTCCATGCGTTGGACACCACTTACAGAGAAATGTGACTGAAAAGGTTTTATATGACTTTGCATTCCATGCCACACCGAGCACTATAATTAAAAAAAAAATTTTAAAGGCACAGTGTACGGAAAAGCTTGCTGACCCCTGCACTACACAAACTAGTCTGATGTGACCAATGAGCTGGCAATTCCAATGTTTGCAGCGTTCACTCATCTAGGTAGGTTTTATTTCAATATGTTTTTACCTTTTTTAAACTCTGCACTGATCTTATATTCAGTCTGACCCAAAACCCAGAGAAAAGGACGTGTGATCCGATCCCATTGAGTAAATAAAGTAGATCAAACCTGCTGTTCAGATGCAGTGACACTTGAGTGAGTTTTCAGAGAGAAATCCGGATTAATTCCTCATTCTCCACAGTTAGGACAGGGTTAGCGGCATTTATTTACATCTTCACTTCTTCCTGCCCCCGTGTTTTTAGAAATCAGGACGTGATACCTCTTGCGTGAACTCGTCGTCTTTGATGGAGTATTTGGTATCATCTGCTTCTTCGTCGTCGTCATCAACCAGCTCAGGCCTGAACTCGAACACCTCACGGCCGCTCACCTGGTGAAGGTAAAGACGAAGACGTTCCAGTTTAGCATTTACCTCCAGATTGATACAAAAATCATTTATTTAATGTTCACTGATTAAACAATAACAAATGGAAGCAAACAGTCTTCTAGGTTCTAGAGACCACCGTGCCCTACCAGGCTCGTGAGACCATCACATTCTAGTGCTTTCTAGGGCTCATGGGAGCTGTTATTGGTCTTTTCTAGGTTTTAAAGATTGTAAACCTAGAAGAAAGAATGATTAGTAAACAGAGACCACTGTGGTCTCTTCTAGGCTTTTAAAACAAGAACATCTTTGTCATTCTAGGTACCTGAGAGCTGTTCATGATACCACCGTGTACCACTCCAGAACCTAAGAGAGACCTAGATACCACTGTACTATGGTCTTGGTATGTTCTTAGAACCCCTGAGTTCTTGTTTTATTCCTATGTTCCGGTCCAAGCCTCTGTTTTCTGTCTGTCCATGTTCCAGTCTTGGTCTTTTCTAAGTTCTGGAGACCCTGGGCACGCTCGTAAGTTCTTAAGACCTTTGTGTCCTTGTATTGTACTAGGTTCCTTCCTATGTTTCTTGTTCGTTGTCTGTTCAAGGTTTAGATTGAGACATCAAGGTTCCCAGGCCGACTGTACCTTGGTCTTTTCTTGAATTCAGATGACAGAGTTGTCAGATTTGCTTATTCATTGGACCGGATTGCCCAGATAACAGTGATTCTTGTCTTAGTTCCCTAATCTTGGTCTTCATGAATTCTCTGTTTGATATAGCAGAAGATGGAAACTTTCTGAAAAGAAGTTATTAAAGGTCTTGGTCCAGCCTTCACGAGTGGTGAGACAAACAAAGTGATTATGGTGAGAAATAATGAAACAGAGCACCAAAGATTGTTCATGCTTGAGTTTCTTTCTGATTGAGACAGATGTTTACTGAGCTAACCACATCTACAACCTCTTCCGAATGGACCGCAGACATCAGTGACAATATTTTGAATCGTATCCATGACACCAGATTTATTCTCAGTTACAGACGATGTACTGTGTCGTAAGTATTTGGACATCTTCAATTACAACACATCCATAATGACTTCAGGTGTTAACAAGGATCAGGGGTGAATCAGAACGATGACTGCATGAGCTCGATCAGGAGAAGTTTGGTTAGATCAACAATCATCATCATGATGTCCGGCTTAGCAACAACAACAAAAAGAAACAGAGAGGTTTATCTCCATCAGCGTACATGTCTATACTACAGACAAGGTAAATAAAAAAAACATCAGCCACAGGTTTACATTTACAATATTTAGCAGATGCTTGTATCCAAATCGACTTGGTCCTTTGTAGAGATGTCACAAGAACCGATAAGTTCTGAAAACAATCCAGTTCTTGTTTCCTGTGGTAGCGGAGGTACCCAAGGTTTCACAGATCTCCCACGCTAATGTCATAACGCTAATAATCAGAGAAAGCTTAAACAATAAGACCAGGAGGAATCGTAGTGAACGTCACTTTCTTGCTGTTTATCTGGACTGCAGTTTAACTAGTGAGTGTTTAAGTCATCGCTTTACAAGTCTGGTTATTCGAACAGTGCATCTAGGCAGCGGTTATATCGCTTTTCATTAGCATCGTGCCATTCAAAGCAGTGGGACGTGCTTAATCTTCACTGACAATCTCAGAATTACAAATAAACAAAATCAATTCACTCGTACACCTTTACAGACTTTAAACATCAAAAAGATTTTGAACACTGAAAACTACGTTTTTTTTCCACTGTCCTTCCTGAATGAGCATCTGACTCGTTCTCCACTGAATATTGCATTAATATTTGAAGGTGACTTAGTAGGCATGATATATATATATAAAATGCTATACCAAAATAAAGTTGGTGTTTTTTTTTTTTTTTTTATTGGCACAATATAGTTTTGTTTTAAATTAAAATATACTTTTGCCTATATTACTCATACTTGTATAATTAAATTGCACTTTATTTCCTGGAAAAAGACTTTTTTGTTGACATACATTCATTTCATTGTTTTTTTTTCCTTCTTCATGGTATAAAAATTAGGAACATCTTCTCCTGATATCCCTTATTAAGTGTGTACAGTGCCTCCTGCTGCCACCTCCCGCCCACTGCAGTGAGAATCAAGCCTTCATTACACTGAATGTCCCATGATTACAGTGGTGAGGAATCTAATAATGATTATTCTGTACTCACCCCAAGTGCTTTTCCAGCTTTGAAATCTGCTTTCTTCCTCTCCATGTCCTGTTCGTCTCTGGCGATTTTCTCCTGCCTCTTCCTCTTCTTCCAGGCCAGGAATGTTTCCAAAGTGATCCGGGTCACGTTTACACCCAGCGCTGCTCTCTGTGAACATGGACACACACAACACCCCCTTTAGCCGGACATACCCCTTGGCGATTTTGGAAATCTTGTTATTTGGATCACGGTGCACGTTTTAATTATTTCTGTAGGTTGCTGCTGTTGGGCCCTTGAGCGAGGCCCTTAACCCTCATTGCTCAGACTGTATACTGTAACAGTAATGTAAGTCACTTTGGATAAAGGCGTCTGATAAATGTGGTAAATATACAGAAGCACCTGGTGCGACTGGGGTGCACATTCTTCTAAACATTCAGGAGAATTTAGCGCCTTGTGTATCAAAACAGGTGAAGTGAAAAATAAAGAATAAAAAATAAATAAAAATCAGAATTTTTTTTTTTTTTAAATGCCCATCAATTTCTATTTTTATAGTTTATACCCCGAATATGCCCCCAAAACGGAGATGTGTCAGAGCGCAGCAGTCGATTAGCCGCAAGGAAAAATGAATAACGCTCATGAATTTTTTACCAAACATCCTGCCTCAGGCGTCCGGGCGCATTTTCTCTACAGTTGCATTTATATGGAAATGTAGCTGAATTAACATTAATGTTTTTGCTTAAAATGAAAGTATAATATTCTTAATAATTTAGCATTAGCACACATGAAAGTTTAAAGTTGGCCATAAATAAAGCCATTAAAAATTGTAGAGGATATGTGTGGTTTCTGCTTCCTTTTTGATCTACACACTTAATGACTTAAGACCTTTTAAAGTTGTGTAGGAATAAAAATTAAGACCATTACCCTGGCAGTCTACACTCTACACTTCAGTTTAAAAAAGCACGTTTGGTTTTGAGCAGCTGTGTAAATACTAAGTGCGGATTTACCAACACCTGACCTGCAAATGCAGTGGTTGGTTTCTGGTGGTCCTGATCATGCTGTTCTCAAACATGAAGACGAAGCCGCTTTGATCCACAATTAGAAACTCCCTTTTTATGTGCGGCGCCCAAATCAAGCAAAAGTGCTTTTGTCCTTGCTCGTTCTTCTCCCCGTTCATTTGTGCACCAAGGGCTTGGCAGTGCCATAAATTTAATGTTTAAATGTTTTTCTGCACCGCGCTTTGTACTTTACTTTCCACCCTGGACCAGTACAGTGATCTCTCCGGACATTGATATTTTTATTTCATTTCACCAAGAGGAAATTTAAAGCCACTTTTTTTATATACATTTTGAGACCTTAAAGGCTTTTAAATATTGTTTAATGTTCTGAGGAGAAATCCACAAACGACTTAAGAACTCTTGGTTAATATATTTACATAAAGAATGACAATGCATGGATACAGATGAACCTAGTGGGTATACAATAACTAACTGTACACAGGGTACAGAGGTTAGAGAGCTGTGGTCGACAGTCATTAGTAATCAGATCTTTACTGGAGGAACACGGTCCTTCATCTCGGTGCTCACCTCATTCTCGATCAGTTCCTCTAGCGAGATCTCCGACTCCTCAGTCTCCTCCTTCTTCTTATCCTTCTTGAGGACGAAGCCGACGGGCAGAGCGTGGCGGTACATACAGGTATCTCCCCCGGCAGGACACACCCAGAACCAACCGTAATTATTGTTCTCTATAGCGTCCAGAAAGTACTTACACACCTGCAAACACACACACACACACACACACACACACACACACACACACACACACACACACACACATCGGGTCATCATTCGTCAACACACTCACTCCGTCCATCACTCATGAGTCTGGTTTGTTGGTCAGCCATCATATCAGATATTTTTCCCCTCGGACTCTACCTAGCATCAGGTTAGCCCATCCGTCCAGTGGTCAGCTGCTGGTTAATACTGACCTCAGTCAATGACCATGAACCTGATCAGGGACTGGGGTGTGAAAGAACAACTGATAGCTAGCAGTTAAGGTACTACTAAGGTAAGTTTCTAGACTGATTGTCAAAATGTCGCTGGGTCAAGCCCCACCACTGCTAGGTTGCCACTGTTGGACCCTTGAGCAAAATCCTTAACTAGTGCGGTATGACCAAAATCGTGGTATTTTTCAAAATTATTTCGGTTTCATGGTATTTCACGTTTTATTTGTTGTGTGTGTGTGTGTGTGTGTGTGTACGGAGGGTGGGGGGGGGGGATTTGATGCACTATTATTAGGGGTGTCAATCACTTTGGGCGACCCCTCTGAAACTATGTGCTTATTTGATTGGAGAGACTAAAGCATGATTTAGCATGGATTACTCCTCCTCCGTTGTCCATCACTGATCCCAGAGGTTTTGTCGTCATGGCTAATCTGTGCATCAGTCTAAACTTACGATCTGAGTCTTGGCTTTCTTCTTCTCAGCCTCGCCGTGTTTCTTGTTGATGACTTCCTCCAGCTTCTTCTCGTCCCAGTTCTCCATCGTGTCTGTACATTTACCAGGTTCGGATTATCGTCCCGATCACGCAAGGTTTCCTCTCAGACTTCTGTGCCTGAGCTGCTACTCACCTTTCTCCAGTTCCTCCTCCCGGACGTCCACGTAGACGCTGCGCTTCTCGCACTTCCGGTCGAGACTGAGGTCATGAGAGAACTTACACTTGTCTCCTTTCGTACACTGGCCTTGTTTGAAGAAGGCACACAGGACTGATTTAGGGTCCACACCTTCAGAGAGACAAGCACGAGAACCAGAGTCAGAACCAATGAGAACCTGAGATCGTGTACATTAGAACACGGGCAGTTCCAATAATTCACTTAAGGGGCTTAAGAGGAATGAAGAAAGCATTTATTTGCCAGTATAGATATTGTAGATGCCCACTGGAAAACAATTGAACTTTTTTCTGTTTGTTTTTTTCTGTGTGTTGAATTATTTTTACATTGTATTATTTAGGTATTATTATGATCTGCTCTGAGCCTATGCAACATAATTTCGTTCCAATGCGCATTTTCAATGACAAAGTCCAAGTGTTGATTGTGGTTGATCAGTCTGTAAACAGCAGCTAATATCAAGAATATTGCCCAATAATAAAAGAAAATCCCACAATCTCTTGAATGTCAAGCTCTCTATTGGCTGCTGAAGCTATCCATCAAAACCACGTACCTCCTCCTCCTCCTCCTTCCCTGTCTGGAACGGTTATTAATGTTGGCTTTTTTAAATTATTTATCATTGTATTTCCTAAACATTTCCTAACTACTCTTTGATACAATTCAGTCATGTAAAAAAACTACATCCGAGTTGAGTACAGTAGAAAATAGTTTGCCGTGTTTGGGTAGTACAATCCTTTAGGGTAAGAAAGAAACTTCTGCTCCCTTTTAGAATAAACACTTTGGATTCAGAATGTTTTAATTGGTCACGATCGTGTAAATAACCTTTTCCAGCAAACACTAAGCAACTAGCTTACCAAAAACTAACTAGTTCAAATAACGTTTTGTGTGATGTTTTTTTTTCTTCTACCAGTGTCCAAGTAAACAATTCAATGTCGAACACTTTATCTTTCACAAGAAGCTACATAATAAATTATAAATGAGTTGGAACGGGGCACTTCTAAAGAGGTATTTTAGAATTACAATCAGGTTACCTTTGCTAACTTTTTGAGCCGCCACCACAGGTTTGAAGAGCTCGTTCAGCTCTGAGATGTCCTTCAACTTGTCCGTTTTCTTGGTTTTATCCGATTCAGCAGCAGCAACCTGATACAGTGATCATTTAATTAGAGCAATCAGATAAATTAAATACCCCCCCTCTGTACAGCTATAATGAGAATCCTCACCTGTCGAGCGTTCTGTTGTCCATATTTCACCTGGTGTGTTACAGCTTTAATGAACTTCTGCTGCTTGGCTCCTTTCTTGTTCTTCAGGCCAAAAGTCTTGTCCTAAAACACACACACACAATGAATTAGACAATTTTTATAATCACATCCACAAAACCATGTGCAATACAATAGGAAATCTAAAAAGCTTTGGACATAACATCACTCAGATCATGAAGCTGAGACATGACATTTGTCCTAACACCATGATAAGAAAGACTTGTCCAGCTGGTCTGATGGTTTTTGAAGTCCATTACAAAACTGATCAGCCCTAAATGAAAAGCTGCTAGAAGTCAAAATGTTCATATTCAAGCTGATGGGTTCAGCTGCCGTTAAAAATCTTGATCCTAATTCAGCCCCAAGGGTCAATAAGTTTGTTATTTCAGTAGAAACTAGTTTGTGGTGAGTCCGATCAGGGACCAAACATATGTTTGGAGTACAAAAGGTGACACATCAAAACCTGGCAACTCCTACTGTAAAGTGTGATGGTGGAAGCATCACGTTCTAGTGCAGACGATGGATGGAACAATGAAAGTGGAAAGTTAATACTTGTAAGCATTTGTCATTTTACCTATTTTTTCTTGCTGTTATTATATTTATTTTTCATCTATTTACATTATAAGAAGTATTGTTACAATAAAATGTCATTATGATACTATTGTTAAGAGAAGATTGTTAAGAAGTATTTTGTCATTGCGAATTTGGTCATTAAAATAAATTATTGTATGGTTATTACAATATTACATTTGTTGCATATGAGATTAATATTATTTATATGATTGTCATTTATTGATTTACATATATATGCATACTATACTGTACATATTATTTGACATGTCACATATTATAGAATACATTTAAATGTACCATTTAAACCTTGATTTTCTATAAGCCCACGCCACCATTCCCTTGGGTGAAGATATGAAACTTATAAATTATAAGATTTTGAAGGAATAATTAATGTGTGTAAGCACACCTCAGGAAAGCGGGATCCCTATATAGTTAGCGTAAGCATGCTAGGCTCACTAACAGCTTGTATCACATTCTTGGAGAATACAAAAACTTGTCTTTCACACATTTGAATACACTTTGTATTCTTCTAATAATATCCCGGCCACTTAGTAATGTATTTATTATATGTACACATTAAACAACAGTCATTTCTTGTTTGCTTGCTTTCCAGATAGCATTAGCTTCGGCATCCGAGCTAGGTTTCAGGACGTTTGCTTTCCCTAACCGTTTTCGCAAAAGCCCGCCTACTGTGCTGTGATTCGCTGTAGCTTGGCATTCTAGAACAACCCGCTCAATCAGAATACTCCACTCGGAACGGTTCAACCAATCATGACTCAGAAGAGCCAAGTGTGACCGTAATGCGGGTGTGAGAAGTGTAACACGTTAGCTAGATGGAGTGACAGGGTGCAGGCCAGAATTAGAGCATGCTTGGAGAGGTTGTTCAGACTGATAAAATAAATATTTGTTTCAGTGACTCACTTCAATAATCTTCTCTTTTTTCTTCTCCTGGGTTTTCTTATTTGCTGCGGGTTGAGCTGGCTTCTTGGGAGGCATGTCGATCTCGCTAATCGAGTATGAACTAAGCTAAAGCAGATCCAACACTCAGCTACTGCACTACCACTCATCCAGCGCGTACAGACAATATCTGTTCCTGACAAATACTGCTCACACCGCACTGAATTCTGGGTAATACTCAATCGTTCACATTCCAATGCACCACCCGCTCAATATAATTGAACTCAATAAATAGCTCAGCACTGTTAATTAAAACAGTGTGATTATATATGTGTATGAGTGTATACATTTATTTTAATACGTTTATGTTAAAATAATTAAACAGATAAAGATCGTGCACATGATACACAAATTCTTTGCCACTTGATTCTCTTTTGAGGGTGCAGATGAGGCACCAGTACTGGTGCTACACCTAATTCATTAAAATGGATCAATTTGGTCCTAGAACTAAACTATTTTGGTGCATAAGTCTGGTACTGGAACTGAGCTGTCTTTAGAGCTCCTGTAGTTGGTCTATAGAGGGAACATTAATGGAGAAGCACTAGCACATGTCCTGGCATCTTAATGGTGTAAAGGGGCTTTTAAAATGTTCAGTTTATGTAATGAAACTTTTCTGCTTGTGCACCATGGTGAATAGGTTCTGAATTCCTTTTAAATCTGCTGAGTCAACTGAGCAGAACCGAAACAAGATGACAGGCCGAGTGTGTTTGCTTAGTGCAGACAGTTAGCTTATCGGCCTCTTTAGATGGACGTTTCTGTTGTATTTCTGTCCTGCTGATTCCACAGCTTCTGCTGCGATGCTTCGACAGAGCAGAAAAAGTGCAGCTGTGAGCATCCAGATAAAAAAACTGATGAATGAAAGAAGCATAAATAAAAAAATCAAAATCTGCTCAGAGGGATTAAGAGCCATGGGGTGAGGGGGGTGAATCTGGATTGATTGTGTGTGATGGAGCGAAGAGTTTTTCCTTCAGTCACAGATAAACAACATGAGCCGACGACTAAATATTAATGGTCACTGCTGACGACGCTGGACTGTCAAGCCACTAAATTACATTTAGCTTAGTGCTTTCAGCATCCAGGGCTAAATTAATCCTACACATTCATTTAATCTCACTCAGTAATACATGTACTCATTCACTCACTTGTTCATTCATTCATTCATTCACACACACACACACACACGCGCTTACTTATTTACAAATTCATTTATTTACTCGCACTCACTCATACAGTCATACATTTATGGCAAAGTGAAAATTATAAAACACTTCAGTAAACTGAGCAAAAGATTCTCTGCTCTGACATGATGAGAAATTAAAACTTTCTAAGCATGACAGACTCTTGGTAAAGAATAGAAAAACCAGCCCAACAGTGAAACATGGGCATGGTAGCATCAAGCAAAATATGTGCTTCTTTGTGACACAGAGACTGGTAAGAATACAGACACAACTGAATACAGCCAGAAACAGGAGAGTGAGTGTCAGACTAGGGTGATGGTTCGTATTTATGATGATGACCCAAAGAATACATCCAAAACAACACTGGGGTGGCTTTAGTACAAGCCTATAAATGGTACAAGATGGATGTTTTCAGTTTGTCATATATTCTGAGTAGGATGGAATCAGATTTGTTATTAAAAATGGTGCCCAAATCTACAAGGTATAAATAATCTGTGAATCCACTTTATAAATGGTTTATGTTGGATAACAATAATAATAATAATGATGATAATAATAATAATAATAATAATAATAATGTGAAACACTAATTATTTGACTCTTGATTTTCTTTTTAGGGTTAAGATGAGGCACCAGTACTGGTGCTGCACCTAATTTATTAAAAGGGATCAATTTGGTCCTTGAACTAAACAATTGTTGGTGCTGGTAGTGGAACTGGGGAAGGTATGAGTGGTATTATGATATATACTTTGTGAATCCACTGTATATACAAACGATGGATCTTGGATGTTCTAAGGGATTCTTTCCTGTGCCAAGAGTGAGTGAATCATGCTGAAATTATTTATTATCCGCTAGGTCTCTAATTGGGAAACAAAAGTAGAAACACACTGCAGTGTTCTTTACTTCCCGTGAGTCAGCTACATCTCACGGATGAGAAAATAATAGAGCCCAACTCACACACTGCGAAGACACACAATTTTTCCACACCCCGTCCTGCTGGACCATTTTTATAAATATAGAACTTTTCCTTCTGTAGGTCACACTGTTTTTTATCTTCACTACAAACACTGCATGTGATAAATGAGAGAAATAGTTATGCAGTAAGACAGGATCTGAAAGAAAGAAACTCCTGCTGCTTATCACCACTCCTCTGTTTGCTGATCTAACAGCCCCACGCTTTTAAAAAGGCTCAACAAAATCTTGTAGTGTGTTGCATGTCTGGCTTTTATTGATAATCATAATGGCTCGATTAGGAGGGCCAGGAAACTGTAGTGTATTTTTGGCCACGAAGTAACACATTAGGGTCAGTAGGGGGCAGTGTGGTATCTCACTGTGACAGCAAACCACTGCTTTCATCTCCCCCGCTGATGTCTGTGGCATTTAGGGCCATACTATGTTCATTAATTCCTCCTCAGATGGAAAATGGAAATCTATGGACAGCAAAATACACACACACACACACACACACACACACACACACACACACACACACACACACGCCAAAAAACGACAAGAACAGTAAATAAAACAGTGACGTGCGCCTGACAAATCTTTAAATGAATTTTAAAGTACTGTGAACTAGGAAAGGAGCCACAACAAGGAGGCTGGAGGGGAGCGGGCAGGTCACGACTGAAGTGCCCTTGAGCAAGGCACCTAACCTCTAACCGCTCCCCGGGCGCCGTGGCTAGGGCTGCGCACCGCTCCGGGCACGTGTGCTCACCGCCCCCTAGTGGTCACTGGTGTGTATTTCACCGCACGGATCAGGTTAAAATGCAGAGAACGAATTTCACTGCAAAGTGATGAAAAGAGTCTCTAAATCTAAA
>JAYDZG010000010.1:23040400-23045514 GCA_034509265.1 Microcambeva bendego
CGCATTAGTTGCCTTTGGGATCAGTACCAGAACAAATGAATCAGTACAATATTATTTTAAAAATCTTTCTTTTGCCATAAAGTGCTTTTTTATAAAGGTGTTATCTTTGTCATGTCATATACTAATCAGAAAATAAAGAATTTAATCCATGTAATTCTGTTCTGAATACACCAACTACCACCGTTTCTGAGGTCCTACTTGTCACATATCCAGTAATCAACAGTCTTCTATTCGAAAACAAGGTCAGGAGTCTAGGACACTAGATCATTATTAGGTCTGGTCTCAGTGCTAAGACAGAATGATTCTGGATACTAGGAAATATTTGCCTTGACGCGTATAAGCACAGAGTAGTGTTTAACAGATGATCAAGGTTGCTGGTTCAAGCCCCAAGCACCACCGCATTGCCAGTGGGTTCCTGATCAACGTCTTCAACCTTTAATTGCTCAGACTGCATGTTGTTCCAATCCTAAATTACGTGGTATCGAAGTGTCACTTAAATACCATCCATGTTCCTTTTGTATCAGGGAAATCTTGCTGCCAGTGTCTCCTCGGCTCAGGGTTATGGGATGAGTAACCTCATGCCAGTCAATAATCTCCACCAGGTCAACCATGATTTGAAGATCCTGGACATTCACTTCATTGTATAATTTAACATTTGATGCCTGAGAGCACAGGTCTACTGAACTATCTGTCTCATCTGCGACTGTCAGGGTGACCTTTCAATTTCTTTTCTTCTTTTCTGTCTTTCTCTTTTTGTCCTTCACGTCCCTCTGTCTACCTGCTGTCCACCTGTCCTCTTTAAATAAAATATTATCCTCCTCTGTTCCTATTTTTCTTAATCATTTTATTTCACATTTTATGTTAACTGCTTCTTTTTTTCTTCTTTTATTTAATGAATCTATTTTAGGAGTCGATTTAAAACTACAATGGATCATTTAAGGAGAATAATAGATAATAGATATGATTAGATAGATAATAGATATGATTCATATTGTGCATAGAATAAAAATATTAGTATTAATAAAAGTATGAAGGTTCTTCAAAATGTTTTCTCACTTTTTTACCTCAACTTCATTTAATAAGAAATCCAAAAACAAACTTAAACACTCTACATCTTCCTCTGTGATGCTTTTTTCCAGCATCGTACCATTTTAATACCGTCAGCAGAAAATGTTGCTGGTTGACCGTGTAACCACTGATGCGCCACTGCTTTCACGTCATCATCACATGAAAATCTTCTTTCTCTTAAAGCTTCTTTTAGCGTCCAAAAATGTTTGACATCAGATGGCGCTAAATCCAGACTATAAGCTCTCTCAGACCGATTCCTACTCATCCAACACTCAGTGCTTCACAGGATGTGCTGGATTGATTATCAATAATAACAATAATAACAAGAAATGGTTGTGTAGTGGCTAAGTGGTTAGCACTGTTGGCTCACAGCAAGAAGTTTCTGACTTTGATCCCCAGACGGGGCTTTCTGGGACCTTTCTGTTTGCAGTTGGCATGTTCTCCCCGTGTTTGCATTTGCTTACTTTGGGAGCTCCAGTTTCCTCTCACCATCCAAAAACATAAAGTCAGGTTAAGTGGAGGACACTGAATCATCTTGTAACTAGCCACTAGCATGCATAAACCCGGGCATTGTAGTGATGGTCTCAAGCCTGGATAAAAAGGGAGATTTAATGCCAGGACAGACAAGCAATCAAAGTAGGAGTCTTCAGGGTAATTTTGGAATTGTTTAATGCACCGATTTGAATGTCGCGAAGACACAAAGAAGAGACACACAGCTTTGTTTTTAATCTAGAGATAAACTCTTAGCATCAGTCTTTTTAATATGCCTAGACAACGAGCTAAGCAAGTCCCAATTCTTCATAAGCCAGGCACGGGTGCAGAACACCCCCCCCCCCCACCTAAACGGCGACGCGTGCGAGCAACCATTACGGTCTTACTGAATTACATTTAATGATTAATGAGATAGTTTAGCTGTATTGCAGGACCGTGAGCCATGCGCTTCACTCATCCATTTATCACCAGCGTTTTTTCTTTTTTCTTTTTTTTTTTACTGCAGCAGTGAATTACATTCAGCCATAAACTCACATTTCATTTTATATTTACGTGGGGTGGGGGTGAAATGTATCCGACTGTTAGCTGCTACGCTACACAAATCTGCTCAGCAGGAACACGGTGTAACAAACAGGGTTAGATACTCAGCCTACACACACACACACACACACACACACTGTACACCACGTTGGCAGCAGATTGTATGAATGTGTAAAACACCAACCTTCATTAATATTTTACTGTTTTGAAACAGAATGTCAAATGCCAGAACCACAGAATAAAGAGGCAATCGTAAAAAAATAATAATGCAAAAACCTAAAACTTTTTTTAAATTGCGCTAGAATTAAATCATCTGATCGTACTTTGTCTTTGGAACTGGGCTGGTAGGTAGGTGAGGTAGTGTTAGAGCTGTAAGGTCTCAGGCTCTCATGTTCTTTTTTTCTATTTGCATTTTCTCCTGAATTTGTACAGCAGCTGATTCATTTTCTTTTGTTTGAGGATGGAATAGAACCTACTTTTTTCACCTATGCCTGGATGGTTTTCTATTTTATTTCCAGCAGAATGCCTTTATCCAAAGCGACTTATGTAACAGTGTACAGTCTAGGAGCACAACGGCAGCAACCTACGGTTACTAGTCCGGTGCCTTGACCAACAGGCTACGGCTTGCCCCGTCTACACAGGTGTCTCGATCTGCATATCAGGGCCCTTTCACCCACTTCGTCTGGTCATTTGCCAGCCAGTTTTCCTATCTTGTTTGCTGCAGGCACTGCCAATGGCCCAACCGGTACAAACCCTGAGATTCAAACCGACGAGCTTGAGAATGGCTCAGCTCGTAGGATGGAAGTAAGCTCCACTACATGTCTGCTCAATAGTCACCTGCAGCTCTGTAGAGCAGCCCAGACGCAACTAGGAATTCACGGACCCCTTGTGCAAAAAATGGGACTTCCCTTAAATAGTTATTCAATAATAATCTTTTAATTCATGGAGCTTTGTGGTGGGGGTTGAATAAATTGGAGGGCATGGTCATGGGGAGCAGTTGAGTTCATGGAACTCTTCCTTCATGCCATGAGTCCCCCACTAGGCATAATGGTACCTGTGAAGCATGGTGGAGGTTAAATAATGATCTGTATCAGTTTTTAATGTTAATGCTACAGAAGTGTAATTATTAAGAAAAAAACAGTTTAGGGAGTACCATGTCTGTTGTTTAAAAGTGTCCCATACACAAAGAAATGAGCTTGTGAGGTTGGGGTGAAATAAATCCAGAGCCGTATCACTAACCCGACACAACAGCTTCATGATGATTTCAAACTCCATCTGTGACTGAACGACCTTAATCCAGCTAATGCTTTTAGTGGCTATATGCCTGCCCTCATGTTTCAAAATCTAATGGAAATCTTCTCAGGCGAGCGGAGGCTGCTGTAGCAGAAAAGGGGCACGACGTCCACAGAAAAAATGAAACGGCTGAAATGTTTTTAAGTTCATTTTTAAAACACATTATTGCTTCCAAACTTGATGATGTGTAGTGAAGGTAATGGCCTGTGGTATTTCTGATCTGGAGCTTCAGCGCTGACGGATGAAGACGTTTAAATCTCACTGCGCTTTCTGTAAGTATGAGAGCTCTAAGACTGCACAAGAGAATGCGGTCCATCATTAATCCCACGCTGCATTAAAAGAAAGCTACGAGCTTTAAAATAAACCAGAAGAACTCGTATAAACACTGCAGCAGCGGACTTGTAACCTCTGCGTTCATTGTCACAAACACTAAAAAGAACCGATTGAAAAAAACAGTACAGCGCCATATTAGCGCTTCTCTGCTAGCAAATACTGAAGTATTATTGGTTCAATACTGAACAGGTTTAACATAATGTGGCTGTTTACCAGTAACAACAACAGAAATGTACAGTCCTATTGTTTGCAAAAAACCCTGCTCATCTTTTATTTCTGCTTAGATGGATGAATTGGATGACGTAAAAAGCATCTATGTAGAGAGATCACTCGGTTTTCAAACACTCATTGACTGCATTGGTATTTTTGAACATTAAACTTTTAATTGGCAGCACTTCCTGTTTAAGCCAGATTCATCAGCATTAACATACAAATACGACTACAAGTCCTGCAAGCATCCAGAGAGCAGATGATGTCATTTGGTGCCCGTAAATAAGGCGTTTTGGCCAAAATGACTGCAGCTAAGTGCACTTTGTTTGCTCACTCACTGTATCAATATTAGCCTGGATCATTTTTAAAGCTTGGCTGTAACGTTAGCATTAGTTTGGAACCAGGAGTGGTTGCCACACTAAAGCTTTTTTAGGATGAAGTTCTCTCTGGGTTCAAAACAACGTTAAACAAAGTGGAGGAGAAATTCACTCGCTCTTTAATCATGGTCCTAATAAAAAACAGGTCGATATTACAATCAAAGAGCTAATTATGCTAATGCTGTTAGCTCAAATCCCTCTTCTTGCTTTCCTCCTACGTTTAAAAATCAACTCATCATGAGAACTAATTAAGCAGAACTTTGGACCTCCTTGGGTCAGTTTTACAGACTCCAGTAGCACTTTTATACCTATGATGTGTCAATTAGTGACCTGAAACCGTTCCAAAGCATTTGTAAATTGGTTCCAGTCCCGGAAAACTGCTGATCCAAAACAAAGTGATGCCGAGTTCACTCTATAAGACCTTTTCAGGTTTTTCAGATCGCTGTACAGTTCACACTACACAACGCGGTTCTCTTGCACTCTGTCTGGTCCCCCAAACTATGTTTTGTCACAAAAATTGTCATGTATAAATTGTATGTGATGACGATTATCCGATTAGTCGCAGCCGACTCTCGGTCACTTGATGGATCATCGCTCAATGAAGTATTTCAGCAATGATAGTGGAGTAGTTCGCCATTGCTTTCTCCACCCCTCCCCATTTATCTGGGCTTGGGACCAGCGTGCAGCTGTTTCCAGTTACCCGGCTGGGTAAACCTACAGGACAATTCAGTGTCTCCAATTCACCTGGTAGCATGTCTTTGGACTGTGGGAGGAAACCGGAGTACCCGGAGGAAACCCACG
>JAYDZG010000010.1:23074038-23090879 GCA_034509265.1 Microcambeva bendego
ATTTATATTGTGTGGATAAAATGTTAGTTTATATTTTTACTTATATTTAAGCAACATTGGATTGCTGCTCATTTTAACAATAAAGGCATTCAATCTTAATTATTGAGTTTTCACTCACTCATTCATCACTCACTTACACACTCACTCACCCATGTCTCTTGACCGCTTCTCCAGTCAGGGTCATGGATGCAAGGCACACAGTAACACCTTGGAAGGGGCACCAGTTTATCACAGGGCACACAGACACACAAACACACACACAAACATACACACACACACACACACACACACACAAACACACATTCAATTGACCTGACTTCACGTTTTAAGACAGACATGAGGAGAACATGCAAACTACACAGAAGGCACCCGTCCAGTCCCACTTGGGGATCGAAGACAGGACCTCCTTGCTTTGAGGTGACAGTGCTACCCACTGTGCTGCCCCCTACTTGGCTGGTAAACATGAACAGTAAAATATATTTCGACATAAACAGAAGTTCTGGCTTTAAAATAATCAACATTAGTGTCACTAAGTGTGAATCTGGATTGATTTTAAATCGACTTCAGATTATTCCCACAGGTCAATTCCAGTTCAATTACAATCTGATTGCAAGAAGCTCTTACGAGCAGATGAGGGTCTCTAATGGGTTTCAGCACTAATGGAGAACAGGAGCATCAGATAAAGGCTTGATTTGGGGAAGTGATGTTAAAGCTGCTCCATTAATAACCGCACTGGAACCGAGCGCTTCACAAGCGAGCCGCCCCAACGAAGCTTCAATAATTTATCACACTTAAAGTACAGAGACAAAATAAAAGATTGAACAAAATACTTTTTCATTCTCTTTGTTTGCTTTTGAATTCCTCGCACTTCTTTAGAAAGTCTTTAGAAAACGTCTTAATCTTTTTTGTTGCGTTTGCTTAATGAATTAATTATGTGCGTATTTTACACACCTTCATAAAATTGGGCAACCTCTTCAATTGTTAATTAGGCAATGAAGAAAGTTTGATTTTAAGTTTAAAATGTGGGCGGCTCTCACAGCAAGACGTTTCTGGGCTCAATTCCAAGGCGGAGCTGTAAGGTGCTGAGTTTGCATGTTCTCCCGTGTCTGGTGGGTTTCCTCCCGGAGCTCAGGTTTCCTCTCACAGTCAAAGCCATCCATGTGAGGTGGTCCATGAGTGTGTTTGAATGAATCTAATCTAATGTTACCAAGATTCACTAACACTGAAGTGTGTATGACTGTAGTTCCAATTATAAGTGGAAGAAAGTTGTGTAGTTTCTGACCTTTCTACACTCGGGCCTTGAGGACTGTGTCTGTAAATCCTGCTGAGATATCAAGCAACTCTGAGCACAAGGATTTGAACACGGAAAGAATCAGGCTAAAGGTGAACGCCGTTTTTTAAAAAAGCAATAAGCAGACAGAACGTAATAAAACGGGGACTAAAACAAAAACCTCATGGTTTCGTTGCTAAGGGAGTCGAGAAGGCGAGAAGGAGGGCGGCGATGGGGTCCACCTCAGCAGCGTAAATAAAATCACTGTCGCGTTCTTAAATATCAAAGGTTACAGCAGCACTGAAGCACACAATAGAGTCGAGCCCAACACACACACACACACACACACACACACACACAGCTGCATTGTGTATTCAGGGCATACCGAGATTATGATAAAGTCACAGCAGTGAGTAAATGCTAATGAGTATCAGCAGCTTTTATCTGGAACAGAAAGAACAATTTCATGCGCTTTCGAGGGCCGCTCCACGGCTTCATTTCATTTCTGTTGAAAATGGACGTGATGAAGCGTGGCGTCGGTGTGTGAACACCTTTATTAGCTTCTACACTCCCGAAGATTAGAATCTTCTCGCACCACGATCCCCCACGCCCCATACACACTCGTTCATAATGCAGCACTGGTCTCCGTTATTATCATTCTAATAGCTTCTGTGCTTCTGCAGCCGGGCCGATACGCAGGAACGTGAACGGAAGCCGAGCCCAAACAGCTGGAATCCAGAGGTGCTGGTGCCACCAACTTCAGGATGAGCAAATATGTCGATTTCAGATAAACCAGAGAAACAGGGCGGGAGGGATTTGATAGGAAGACACATTCATACATTCATTTTTTATTCTATTTTTTTATTCAGGTGTGACGTAATAAATAAGAGAAAACATCACAGGTGTGTCTGAAAATCTCATCTCTCTACACACAGATGTATTTGAAGTCATCCTAGACTCCCAGAATATATCTACTCATATGCTGTCTAGTAAGGTATTTTATTTCAGTGTGATAATCTGACCAAATAACGACTGAGCGACAATCACAGCATTCATTTTTCACAAAGAAACCACAAACATGATGATAAATTGAGACTTTTATGTAAATTAGTTATCAATGATGATCAGTATGTTTTGGACTGGGGAGGAAAATGATGCTCATTATTAAAATGTCACTCACAGTCAAATATAATGTTTTGTGTTGCCGTAATTAATTGTAATATTACACTTTTGACTAAGAAATATCACAGCAATTTAAAGCAAATCATGATTAGTATCAAAGCCATGCATTAAGGAAATGCTCTGATTGTACGTTTGGGGGGGGGGGGTGCTTATTGTGCTTTTCAAGATTCATGTAATCCAGAGCTCCTGATCTTAAGTTTTTGGCCATGAACCCTAGCTACATGAACCCTAATTACATTTATTTGCCATTGTCACAAACATGCTATCACTTCTAGATTTACACATGGACCTGAATCTTCAGGACCGATAAACAGGGGGTTAACCCCGAATTTGGCTTCAACTAATCCATTATAAATTCTACGCTACATTTATCAAGACCTTGATGGCTTTAAATGAACCTAAGTAAAGGAAATAATAAAACATCTTTATTATTCCAGGATTCACACAGCATCGTCCCCTCGGACCCACAAAAGCCATAAAAACAGACGTTAATGTGATTAATTACTCACAATATGCAATAAATTTTTATAGCAGGTTATTTCAGAAGAGACATCAGGGGCGGCAAACTTATGATCGTACCAGGCGACAAAACTGCTATAATGAAATCAAGGGAAACGTACAGAGACTAGAAACACATTAAAACGCTGGACTCGTTTACAGATAGTGAGTAAAACCCTGGGGATTTAGAAAAGATTGCTAAAAGCTCAAAATAAAGGTGTGTCAGAAGCCATTTAACATTTCTTACGGTTAGTTTTCATTAGCATGTTGTTTATCATCTTTAGTTTTGACAGTTTTACTAGACTAGCTATCAAAGATGGAAATCAGGGAACACTTTTCTAAAATGATAATCGAAATGTAAATATGTGGGATTCATGGCACTCAAATGAAGAAGAAAATGCTCATATTTGTGCAAAGTGCTTTTCAGTGTTTGCTCCATAACATGTACACCCACATGTGCAAACTATATTTGAAACCTAATAGAAATATTTCATACACAAACCAAGCACAATATTATGACCACCTTCTTAATATTAATCTGTGATGTATTATATATTCTGACACTATCAGAATTAGCTATAACCTGTTCAGGATCGGACCACATGTGCATCGCTGAGCCTTGGCCACCCATGTTCCTGTCCTTGGACCACACAAGAGCCGCAGTTTGGGAGATGCTCTGACCCGATCATCTAGCCATGACAATCTGGCCCTCATCAAAGTCAATTGGCCATTTGTCTTGCTTATAACATCATCGTTGAGGATAAAATGTGCACTAGCTTTAATATATCCAACACACTAACAGGTACCATGAGGAGAACATAATCAGCGTTTTCAATTCACTTTAACTCTAAATATTTAGTAATTGGACACACACACATTTCATCCTGGGTATTTCCTATACGTTATAAACTTACATGTAGATAAATCTAGAGGACACATGTATTTTAAAAGAATATTTTACTTTACAGCTAACACATGTGGGAGAAGAAAAACATTATTAATACAGGAGCAGAAATGTCAGAGAAAATTTCATGTTGGCTCATGAATGCTTTTTTTTTGACTGAAGAGACACAAAATCTGCCCAACAAATCCAATAAGGACCAGAATCCCAAACGAGCTCATGTCCAGCTCTCCACGTATATTTGGTCACTGATCATGTTTAATCTCTTCAGTCTGAAAGGTTCTCAGAGGTCATTTCACTTCTTTGTTCATTTCCAGCTCCATTTTCAGTTGAACCCAGAAGGTGAAGCAGAACATCAATGATTTATTGAAGGTGATTTGGGATCTGGCTGGTCCTGGTATGTACAAGCTTTGAAAACACTCAACCTGGTGTGTGTCGGGTTTTAGCTGGATGGTTACTGGGTGGATGGACTTCAGCAGCTTGGTTATATATATATATATATATATATATATATTTATACAGTATATATTACCTCAATTACATTACATATTAATAGGATCAACATTGTGTGTCTCAACCCCCTTTTTCAGTGGCCAAGCAGACAGCTACATCAGAAATCATTATTGATAAATCCTGAAAAGTTCTTGATCCATCTTATACAATTAAACACAAACACAGTAAAATCAACTTTTCAAAATAAAATTCTTCAATTTAACAGTTGAGAACAAATATTAAACTGCAATATAACTATTTATGAGCTTAACAGAACCATCAGTAATGAAATAAAATAAAATATGAATGGGAATTCTCCATTAGTCGTCATTTCCGCGACAGTGTATGACATTAAAATTAAAAGCAATCATTTGTTTCAACTTCAGAAGTAACTTAAAAAATATAAAAGAAGAAAATTTAACATTGTCACCCGATTTACTCATGAAGCCATACAGGAAAACATGCAAACATTTGCAGAAAACCACCCAATCAGGCAACCCTGTACACACTTTTAATGGTTCGGTGATTAAACTTAGTACTTTTAATGATCTACACAAAAATATCTTAACATGTACAGATCAGTAAATATAAATTATAAAGCTACATTTATTAGAAAAAAAATCCTAGCCAAGTCTTTAGGATCAGAAAGCATAACCTGTCGATCAAATTGATAGCAGGTTGGATGTGGTTGGCGAATGTCCTTTAATGTAGTTAATGTATTGCAGTTAGCATTATAAGCAGATACTGACAAAGGTAGAACCAACTTTAATCGATCGAGACGGGCCAAAAACAAATTTGAGCAGCCCTGGTGAATACCATGTATTCGGACACACAACCTGCTCTCGCGTACTGCTTTTGGATGGAAGTATGCGATTTAGGACACAGCCCAGTCCTTCATAAATCTGCAGAATGTCTCAAAGCTCATAAATCTGCATAATGTCACTAAATTCAGAAGCATTCATTCATAACCTACGCTGGTCAGCAATAGCTGTAGTTTTAACTGTATGTTGTGGGTGTTGATGATTATTTCAGCCGATGCTTTGGCACTTGCCCCCGCGCTCTCCCAGCCAGAGCGAAGATCATTCCCTGTTTATCATTTTGAAAAGCTTAGGAATTCATGAGATGAGCAGAAGGGCTAGCGGTTCCTCTGTGTTCTGCTGATGGATCGTTTGGAGAGTGATTTATGAGTTCTGAGAGAATACGGCAGCAGTAGTTCGGGACGAGCGGTGAGGGACTAATTAAAGGTGAAGAGTCGAGATGGTTTTTGTTTGGGAGAAAGAGATGGAGAGATGGAGCTCGCCATCCACCAGGAGACTTCATTAATTAAAGGACATTAAAGTGCTGCGCTGAGGTCACAAAGCCATCAATAACACAATAAAAAAGAATCTACGGCATCAATAAAGAGGTCTCGTGATCCCAAACGGGCTTCTCTGCTCTCCTACACTGCACTTCCTTCTTATTCTGGAAACTCTGTGTGCCGCATGACTAACCTGAGGTCCAGAAAAGTTGGGACAGGATGTGAAATGATAATAATAAAGAAAAAGAACACTGAGCGTTAACTTGTGATGTCTGTCTGCTGTGCCATGTTAGCTGCCACAGGGGGAGAAATGTATATGACTACGAGTTCTCAGTTCTGTGCTATCCCCTCTCTGTGCACGTTCTCAATTTCAAGTTGTTGATATTTCCTCTTTAATTTATTCATTTGTTTAGTGTTTTGCCCACCATATACATTTCTTAGCATTTTAAGGAACAGGTTTGTTCTATCTTGGTTACAAGATCTTGCTTCCCTTAAGTCCTTATGTTCCTGGAGGCTCAACCAGGGGTGATGGTTACAGGCTAGAATGTGGTGATCAGGCCTTCTGTGTAACTCAGCCAGGCTCATTCCTGTCAGGATGAAGACTGCAGGTCTGGTGAGATTCCAGTTAGGTGGTTGGTGTATTTCAGTAAAACGGTGAAGTTGCCACGTAGCAGATGTTAGCAGAACATTTCATCTGAGATGTTTCAGAGGTGTAAGAGGATTAATGAGCTTTAATTCTGCTCATAAATAAAATGATTTGTTCATCTGAGCGAATCCTTTGGGTTTTTCTAAAGTAACCAACAGTTCCATCGATCGCAGAAGGTAAAACATCTGGTTTGTACCCTCTGATTTGAACGTAGAAGAATCATCTGGAGCTTCAGAAACCTACGTTTGAATAGTTAATATATAATACTGGCTGGCTCAGTGAGTAGGAGACACTGAACTGTTCTGTAGGTGTGTGTGTGTGTGTGTGTGTGTGTGTGTGTTTGGACATTTTTGTGCATCTGTAGGAATTTGTGCTTATGCAGTCAAAAGAACATTGCTTACGATTGTTAAAGCAGTGCTTTCTGGGAAATCCTAAACATAATAGAGCAGGTTCTGAAGATACAGCACACATAAAAAGGCGTCCAAATACTTTTTATGTTTGCTGGACATGCTGGAAACAAATGGATTTAAGATGGAGCAACATCTCCCTGGTGGGAAGATCATGTCTCCATAAGCTGAAACTGAAATTATTTGACTTATCCAGGAGGATAGTGATCCAAAATGTCTGCTCATGTTTGATTGCCAGCATGCCTGATGTTTCCAAATAGGCTCTGGACCCGCAGTGACCCTGATCAGGATACATCGGTCCATGCAGATGAATCGAAACATTTATATTTACTTGAACTTAGTGTCGACCTTCATCATCCTGATGAGCGGTAACACATTCCAGGGGTGAAAACCCACTCACCCCGTATCAGCTGAACATGGGACATCAGGTGGACACCTCACCGTGGGGGCAGGGATGAGGACGTATGAGCACATCGTACCCCGGGGGGCAGAAGGAGGTTTTTTGATCTGTCAGCAGCTGTGTTTTCATGGTCAGTGAGTGGGTTTATTTTATTTTTTCCCAGAATGCATCAGTGCCGTGGGGCTGTACACACACGCCGTGTTGAACACATTTCCATAATGCGGTGTGAGTGCGAGGATGCTGCGGAAAATATTTCATATACACTCAGTGTCTGAAAGTATGTGGACACCTGACCAACGTGACCTCATCAGACATTCTAAAACCTGGAAGGTTTGGACTGAGTCGGTGGAATTACTGCCCATTAAGTAAAACTATGAGAAACCCAGTTGCAGTTGACATTCCAACTCATCCCAAAGGTGTTTAATAGGGTTAAAGGCTTAGTGCACACATTCCACACATGTATTTGTGACGGATAAGGAAAGGGATTGAACTAGTGCTGGACTGATAATCAGAAGGTCGCTTGTTCAAGTTCCACCACTGCCAGGTTGAGGTTGGCCTCCCTGAGCGAGGCTTGTAACTCTCAATTGCTCAGACTCAATGACTTCTGTTTCTCGTATTTCTTTAGATTGGGGCATGATGTCTTGTTTGAGATCTTTCAGTCCCTTCATGTTGTCAGAGAGGCTCTATTTAAGTGATTTCTTGATTCTACAGGCAGTAATCAGGCCTGGGTGTGGCTAGTGAAATTTAACCCTTTAACTCTTTGAATGAATAAATGAACGTTTTTGTCATTGCAAATTGTTCTTGTAAACTTGCACAATGAAATTGAAGTGCAAACATCTCTTGGGGCAAAAAGATAAAATTAAATGATATTATTGTTAGAATCATTGAAGATTAGAAGATATGAAGATTAGAACCATTCACATAGGACCAGGTTAGGATAGTTTTTGTCCTTTTATAAACCAACCTACCTAACTACTGACCTACTGACCTAGCTACCTACCTGCTCACCTACCAACCTATCTAACTACCGACCTACCGACAGACCAACCGACCGACCGATCTACCGACCTACCAACCTACCTACCTACCTACCCACCCACCTACCTACCTACATACCTACCTACCTACCTACTTACATTTTAGGGTAAATGAACACCCATGACGTTCAGATAAAAGATTCCCAGTCTGAACACAGGTTATTTAATCATCTCAGCTCCACCTTAACACCGCTGATATCAAGTACCTTCACACCTCAGTCAGAATTATTCTGAATAACCGCAGCGTATCAGGCCCCCCCGCCAAGGAACCCAGATCTTGTTTTGGCCTGATTCAGAGTTTTTCGTGCCTCCTGCTGGGGGACCAGCACGCTTGTTGTTGGCCTGATTTCAGCTGATTATTTCAACTTCTTTAAGAAGTGTGTTTCCTGTGAAGAGCCTCTCAGTTCCTCGCTGGCATCAAGTCATGTCTGAAAAAAGGAACGAATTGTTACTCCGGTGCGTCGGCTTTGTTCTGACGAGCTGTTATCGTGCAGTCAAAGAGTCTGATGTGACAAGCTGGCAGGCATGAAATATGCATATCTTTATGTGCATCGTCTACATGGATGTAGGAGCAAAGAAACTATAAACACACCAGTGGAAAATTACTAAATGAGGCACATTAGAAATCTTCATTTACTTGGAAACTCAATAATATTTAAGATGATTGGCATGATGGATGGGAAAGGTCTTTCAGATGTTAGTAATGAACTCTTTAACATTCCAATGAACTACCTTTTCTTTAGAGAACTGGGCTTGTGAACAGAAGGTTGCTGGTTCGATTCCTAGAGCTGACAGGTCACGTCTAAAGTGCCATTGAGCAAGGCACCTAACCTCTAATTGCTCCCTGGGCACCATGGCTAGGCCTACCCACCGCTCTGGACACGTGTGCTAACTGCCCCCTAGTGTTCACTAGTGTTTGTGTGCTTTACTGCACGGATTGGGTTAAACTGCAGAGGACGAATTTCACTGCACAAGACCCCTATCATTACAAGTGATGAAGAAGATTTGTAGGTGGTGGACCCTACTTGGATCAATTATTAAGAAACACGGGTCATGAGGGGTGTCTAGGCATTTTCAGCTTTTAGCAGACACCTTTATCCAAACTTACAGTACAGTATACACTCTGAACAATTGAATCTTAAAGGCCTTGCTCAAGAGCCCAACAGCGGCAACTGGCAGTGGTGGGGCTTGAACCGGCGTCATTCGGATTTTTTGTTTGGTACCTGAACCACTAGGCCAAATATAAATACAAAATATAAATGGTGGCAATCTGGTCCTACTGTGGCTTATAAGATGTATGCAAAGCCTTCACAAGGGGGTACACATTTGTCTATTTAAATATTAATATTTACTCAATATTTACTTAAATACTCTGAAATAGAATGCCAGTTGCAAGTTATTCCTTCTTTTGTCAGGGCAATCCACAGTCTAGTGGTTAAGGTAGTGGACTAATAATCAGAAGATTGCTGGTTTAAGCCCCACTACTACCAGGTTGTCGCTGTTGTGCCCTCGAGCGAGGCCAAAAGCTGAAAATCTAAATGTTTTCCTGTGAAGGGACACAAGTTAAAACACACACACATAAAAACACACTTCATAATTCATGTGAAAATCTTTTCCAGAACATTCAAGACTCTTAAATCTGCAACGCCACATTAACGGACATGATTGAATAATCTGGTGTCCACATAATTTTGCCCATATAGTGTTAATGTCCAGGATTATGTATTCATCTTATCCAAGCTTTATTTTGTGGTTCATTGGTGCCAGGCAGTGTACCAGTACCAGATAGCAAAGGTGGTGACATGTAACCTTTCCTATCTGAGGAAGTGACAGTGGTTTCATTTAGCATGGCAAGGGCACTCGCTCAAGGAAAAGTCAACCATCATTTCTCTCTCTCTCTCTCACTCTCTCTCTCCCTCTCTCTCCCTCTCTCTCTTTCTCATTTTCTCCCCTTCTCTCTGCAATGTGGTCGTCACACCAATCGAGTGCCTTAATTTCCCTATAATAACTGTTTTAATGCTTCATTAATGTTTCTTAATAAAGTACCATCTTTTAAAATTAATTTGAATTTGCCTGGATAAATAAGAAGGGTTGAATTAGGAAGAGCATCCAGAAAATGTCCAATTGAAAATACGAATCCCAAGCCCCTGTGACGACTCCTTACGTGAGCAGTCGAAAGAAAGAATTCAGAGTTTAGAAATTATTCCAGCCTTGTACAAAAACAAAATTATTATCTATGTTCTGATTTTCATCTGCATGTGTTTTTTTTCCTTCTCACCAAGCAGTTCATCTTCTTTCTCTTGGGTTTGCCCTCTGGTCGAGCTTCACCGATGAGTCTGTGGAGTTAAAAGATCCATAATCTGTTCTGGAGTGAGTAAAGACTCAGAATAAAGAAGACAGAAAAGAACTGAATAAAAATCAAGGATAAGTAGAGCAATTAAACTCCATGAGGCTGATTTAAGGGGGAAACAAATGGCTTCTGACCTGAACAGGGGAAGCGATGTAGAATCAAAGCTGCACAATAAGAAGGGGGTAAAACTTCTAATCAGTTAATGTTACTGTCTCATCTGTCTGTCTATCCTCAATACATGGTTTGTTCCTCTGCAATTTTCTCATAAATCTCTAAATAATCGTTATACAATAATGGAATCAGGTTTTTTAGGACACATTTTAGGTGTCCATTTAGAGGAAAATACTCTCGCCGAGGTTCTTTAAAGTCCCTAAACCTTAAAAATGGCTTTTAAAATATCCAGACGGGCTTATGTTGGTATCTTCCTTATCAATTTTGTTCTATAGCAATGTGCTGCTTGTCAAAACCTTTTAGCCCCTTAATGTCATTGCATTGCTTCTAGATTTGATAGGGCTGTAGGTTTAGATTTAATGTTAGGCTCAGAATGGCCTTGGATTTTATGGAGATTAGCAGGACAAATTGATTTAACGGTTCTTGCCAAGCTGCCAAAAATGTTACGATGTGTTATCCCACCCACGTCATTAAAAGAGCTGGAGAATTCTGATCCATATTATCGGTCATTCTATCTGCAGGAGGTGTCAGAGATTTATTTCCTCGCCGAGTACATTAGCAGTGACAGCACAGGATGCTTTTCCCCATCAGCCTGGTAAAACAATAGAAACTTCCAGAGCTTCATCATCGTCTGAACACACCTGAGCTCAATCCCACTTTGTCATTCTGTTCTCGTATTGCAGTAAAAGTTTGGCCCGAGGCATTCCTGCCTCATCTCCGGCCCGATTTACCCTGCAGCATGGCATTTACCCCTCACACTGTAGCATCTTGGATCCTCTGGGGCTCGGGGGCTTGCGGAGGCCTAGTTTACACTATATTAACATTTACAGCAGCTGGCAGACGCTCTGTTGTTGTGTAATGAAAGCTTCTCCCTCCACCTGGGTGCTTGTCGTTTTTTAAGTTCAGAGACGTGGGATGAGTCAGGCCGGTACTTTGAGAGCTACAGGGTTTGGGATGTGTTTTTGAGTGGGTCAGAGCTAGTCCGTTTTCGGCTTTATAACCAAGGGTCATTGTTTTGGATGCATAAGCTACAGGGAGCCAGAGAAGAGAGAGAAGTAGTGAGGTGATCAAATGCTACATCTCATACAGACACAAACACACACACACACACACACACACACACACACACACACACACACAATTACTAATTGATTTTTCATACATACATACCCACTGTATATACTTGTTCCTAGTTTTGTTTTATTTCAATGGTGAATTAATGTTCTTCACAAATGTTTAAGTGAATTGTAAACTTTTTTCCTCTTATATGAATTAGTTTGTAAGCTTTGGCAAAACAAATTTTGCACTTTGAATTGAATTGTGAAGAGACATGGTCTTTATTTGAAGAAAGGACCAACTCAACGTAGCATGAGCATATACATTTTTTCTAATGCTGTGTTCGAAAGCATATGCTCTCTCTACAACACTACTGTTAGGAGTCGGTCAAATCCCTCTGCGCCCACCAGAGGGAGCCAACTCTGTGAACGTCCTTCATTGGCAACCCTTAGTTCCACCAGAAGAAGAACTACACTATTGCGCAATCAACGAAGACGGGGAACACCTGGCTGAGCGTGTATTTAAGTTGATGCCAAGCCAGGGCTGTCCGTCACACCCTCTCTTTGTGCTCTCTTGCACGCTTTGTTAAGGACACCGGTAACACACGTTCTCTTTGAACCTGAGGTTCTTTTGGCTGAGGTAATAAAATATATCTCAGGGATAGTGATTTCTGGTGTGACCCCCTCTATTTGCACAGGGTTGACTTTTACTGCATCACCTGCACAGCCAAGAGACCGCAGCTTGCTATTTATTTATTTACTTATTTACTTATTTATTCATTTATTCATTTATTTATCTTGGGATTAGATGCAGGAATCCCAGTGATTCGCCTAGGTGAACCACGGTTACAAGATTAATAACCGTTCATGGAAAACGTGGATGCTGCGTGGCTACCGTGTGGTAACCAGCTTGCTTCCGGTTCTATTGTTTACGCAGTTGTCGCGTGCTTATTAAATTTGCCGCGCCAGAAGAAGTGCGAGCGATTTACTTTTCTTTAAACTTCTCATGTCATTAAGCACAATTCCCAAGAACACAATATTAAAAATATAAGTTTTACTTTTATAAAGGTGAACGTTGAGCTCTGTTTTGATGCCTCAGATAAAGGCATATGTAAGTTATTTGAATCATTTACTTTCTCTCTAACCCCCAGTGTGTGCGTGCATAAACATATAGCTCATCATTGGCTCAGTGTGTTAAACCATTGGTTCACGGTGCGGAACTACATATAAGCTCATTCACTATTTCCTTTCGCTTGGGCTGGCCCAGGCTTCTCTCCGTCTGTGAAAATCTCAGGCTGGCTCCGCCCATTCTGGACCAGCGTCCCCTCGATTAAATCCACCAGTGTCAATCATAAAAGAAGGGTGTGAGCATAAAATGGATTCAGCGAGTCACACGACCCTGCAGCAGGCAGTAAAGCTGCAGGCGTCTGCCCTTCCCAGATATGAGAATTCGCTTTCAGTTCGCTGACGCTTGCTCAGTCCTCTGAATGTTCCCTGCCCCCCACCCTTTGCCAGAAACCCAGGTCGCACCCCCCGAGAGAAATTTGGGGGAGGCCCACCGCTGCCGGGGCTTTCTCCTACAGTGCTCCCCCGTCTTTGAGCTGCAGGCCACTCAGACCAACAGACTGGTCCAAGGTGGCCTACATGTTGTCCCACCTTTCTGACCGTGCCCTGGTCTGGGCCACGGCCCAATGGGAACAAAAGGCGACTGAATGCAGCTCAGCAGATGATTTCTCAAAGGCGCTAATAGACACCTTTTACGCCCCTAGTGGGGGTAAGGAGGCCGGGCCTCAACTGCTGGAGCAGTCATTGAGTTCGCAGAATGCGGCTAGGATCAAGGTGCCCTTAAAGCCATTTTCATTAGAGGACTGAGTGAGAGACTCAAGGATGAGTTGGCCACCCAGTACCTCCCTTCCTCCTTGGGCCAATATAGACTGGCACTTAGGATCCATTTACTCATGGGGTCTCAGGTGCCAGGAATCGTGCCTCCTCCAAGCCCCGCCTCAGGAACGCTCTGCAGGGAGATCCTCGGTCCCTCCCCCGGATCTCACGTCCGTTCCCTCAGTCTACCATGACCTAGCAGAGATGTTTAGCAAAACCCGGGCCCAACAGTTGCCCCCCTCACCATGCCTACGATTGCGCCATATATTTGCTTCCAGGCACATCTCCTCCTCGGGGCCATCTGTTTGCCCTTGCTACCCCCAACAGGAGGGCAATGGAGGAATATATTCAAGAGGCCCTAGCAATGGGCTTTATTCGCCCATCGAGCTTACCAGCAGGTGCAGCGTTCTTCTTTGTGGGCAAGAAGAACGGAACACTGTGCCCCAGTATTGACTACAGAGGGCTTTATGCTGTCACGGTTAAGGACCGCTACCCCCTACCCTTAATGCATACAGCTTTTAAAGCACTGCAGAAGGCCAAGATCTTCACTAAACTGGACCTTTGCAGTGCCTACAACCTCATCCGCATCTGGCAGGGTTGGAAGACAGCCTTCATTACACCCACGCGGCACTATGAAGATCGGGTTATGGTTTGGTCTCACTAACACCCCGGCGGTCTTCCAGCGGTTCATTAATGAGGTTCTCCGTGAAGCACTAGGCCGATACGCTTTTGTCTACCTGGATGACATCCTTATTTATAGTCGCTCGGTAGACGAGCATGTCGTCCAGGTAAGACGTGTACTTCAACTGCTCCTTCAACACAATCTCTACGTCAAGTTGGAGAAATCCACCTTCCACGTTTCCTTCCTGGGGTTCACTGTGTCTCATGGAAAACGTCGGATGGACCCCGCAAAAAAACAGGTGATTAGGGATTGGCCAACCCCTTCCTCACTACGCTAGGTACAGCGATTCATGGGCTTTGCAAATTTTTTCTGGCAGTATATCCGTAATTTTAGCTCACAGGCGGCACCTCTTATAGAGCTCATGAGACAGACCCCAGGGTCATTTCAATGGTCTCGAGCGGCCCAGGATGCATTTGATGCCATTAAGGGACTCCTGATTCCCCCCCTTGTACTTCGGCTCCCGGACCCGGAGCTCCCATTTGTTATTGAGGTGGATGCATCAGATGTAGGTGTAGGAGCAGTCCTCTCCCAACGCTCAGGAGAGGATCAGAAACTGCACCCCTGTACCTACTATTCCCACCGCTTAACCCCAGCCGAGCGCAACTACCCCATTGGGTACAGGGAACTCCTTGCAGTCAAGCTGGCACTGGAGGAGTGGCGTCACTGGCGTTTTTAATCTGGACGGATCACAAGAACCTTGCATACATACAGCAGGCCAAACGACTGAACTCCCGGCAGGCGAGGTGGTCCCTGTTCTTTGGGAGGTTTCAGTTCACCCTGTCGTACTGTCCAGGATAAAAAAAATGTTAAGCCAGATGCCTTGTCCCGCCCGTGGAATCCCCCTGAGCTAGAGGCTGTGGCTAAGCCTATTCTCCCAGCCACCCAGATAGTGCCCCCCCTCGTCTGGGATATTGAGCGCAAAGTCCTTGCTGCGCTAAGAAGGGAGCCCGACCCCGGCGGGGGGCCCGAAGGCAAACTATTTGTTCCCACCAACAACGCCGACAGGTCCTGGGGGCATGTGTCAAACCTCACTGGCCACCCGGGGGTTACACGTACCTTGGACTTCCTCAAACGTCGGTTCTGGTGGCCAGGCATGCAGAATGAGGTTCGAGCGTTTATTGCAGCTTGTGACGTTTGTGCCCAGAACAAAGGACCAAGGGCACAACCACAACGGCTCCACCTACCCCTACCGGTACCTTCTTGGCCCTGGTCACACATTGCCATGGACTTCCTCACAGGTCTACCTCCCTCCAAGGGCCTGACTGCGGTCCTGGTGGTAGTGGACTGATTTTCAAAGGCCTGTTAGTTTGTTCCCCTCAAGGGACAAACTGTCCAAATTCTCGGGGGCCACAATTTGTTAGTCGATTTTGGCGGGCCTTTTGCCAACTAATGGGCATAACCGTTAGCCTGTCTTCCAGGCACCATCCCGAATTCGAATGACCAGTCTGAGAGGGTCATTCAGGACTTGAGTCAGTCTCTCAGGTGCCTCACTTCCAGAAGCCCTCGCTCATGGGCGGAGAAACTTCCCTGGGCCGAATACGCCCATAACAATCTCTGACACTCTACTATTGGCATGTCGCCCTTCGAGTTCCAGTTCGGCTTTCCCCCTCCCCTCTTCCCTACCAAGGACAGAGAGGTAGGGGCCCCAGCAGCCCAGCATTTTGTTCTCCAGTGCAGAAAGGCATTGCGCAAGGCCAAGGCTGCACTGGATGCCAGCATGACTGCCATGCAACAAACAGCCAACTGGAGGCAACAAGCGGCTCCGCGGTTTCGGGTAGGCAAACGAGTGCTCCTTTCCACACGTGATCTGCCTATCAGAGGAGAGTCGAGCAAGCTGGCTACCAGATACGTGGGACCTTTTAAGATCACTCACAGGGTGAACCCTGTCACCTACCGCCTAGAATTGCCAGCAGCGATGAGGATTCACCCCACGTTCCACGTATCGGGGTTGAAGCCTTATCTATGCCAGACCGCAGCTCCACAGCAGCCCCCACCACCCCCAAGAGTAGTTGATGGGGCTCCGGCCTATACAGTTCGCCGTCAGTTTGACAGTTGGTCAAACACACACCCATAAATTTCAAAAATAAAAACTGAAAAAAGTGGTTTCTTATTTTTTCATCATAGGTACACTTCAACTGTGAAAGACAAAATGAGGGAAAAAAAAGTCCTGGAAATCAGATTGGAGGCTTTTTTAAAAATGTATTTGTAAATTAAGCAGGGTGACACACCTAGCACTGCAGGAATATACAGTATATACAGTAAGGAAAATAAGTATTTGTACACCCTGCGACTTTGCAAGTTCTCCCACTTAGAAATAATTTCAGACCCTTCCATGTTCATTTTAGGTGCATGTCCACTGTGAGAGACTTAATAAAAAAAATCCGGAAATCACAATGTATGATTTTTTAATGATTTATTTGTGTTACCGCTGCAAATAAGTATTTGAACACCTGCCAATCAGCAAAAATTCTAGCCATCAAAAACCTGTTAGTCCACCTCTAAAAAGTCCACCTCCACTCCACTTATTATTCTAAATTAGAAGCACCTGTTTGAGGTCGTTAGCTGCATAAAG
>JAYDZG010000010.1:23130998-23145797 GCA_034509265.1 Microcambeva bendego
ACATGCTAACACAGAACTACAGAGCTCAAAACATGCTAACACAGAACTACAGAGCTCAAAACATGCTAACACAGAACACTGCTCAGTGTTCATAACATGCCATCACAGAACTACAGAGTTAAAAGCATGCTAATGTAGTACGCTTGTAAAATGTGTGACGTAATGGAGCAGTGGGTTTGGAACCTACCACCCTAACCACTGCACAAACCAGTGCAATGTAGTGCCGGTCTCAAGCTTTGATAAATAGGAAGGGTTGCGTGAGGAAGGGCATCCAGCATTTAAGAATCAATAAGATTTATAGATTCATAATCGTTTGCATGCCTTATATCGTACTGCATGTGGATTTCTTTTTGTAGACGTATTTGTTTTGTGTGTATTTAAGCATTTTAGATCTTTTTAAGCGCTCCTCCGCTACACACAATTTTTGCCCCTAAAGAAGCTAGAGAAGCAGGAAGAGAAATGGGGGCGAGGGCGAGCGAGGTCCTGTGGTCACCCTTCTGCTCGCTTCGGTGAAATCCATCTGTGCAATTAGCAGCGAGTACTGCTCAGTGAGAAAATCCACCAGTTGCTACGACACACAACATGTTCTCGCCATCACACGTTCATCTCGCTTCATTCCTCTGCAGAATATTCATCAGCTCCGTTGTCCTTGGTAACCAGGCATCTGTCCGTAATTACGGTTTTCAGCGCTGTTCAAAGTTTACGTTCATTTAACCGTACGTTTACTGGATCCATCACCTTCAGGGCAGGTTTTTGCACTTGTACCTTGAAGCATGTCAGATCTGGATTACTGGTTGTGTAGGTGTTGCAGAACCCCAGTGACCAAGGTTTGCTCAACATTCCTGGTAAATATTTGTCATTCCAACATCAGATTGAGTTAGTGACACTCTGGAGGTGCCAGGTTATTATTATTATTATTATTATTATTATTATTATTATTATTATTAATAATAATAATATTATTATCACAGTCATGAGAATAATAAAAACTAAAACATAAAATAATACAAATTAAAAAGTTTTTAAATTTTATTAACAATAATAATAATAATATTATTATTATTATTATTATTATTATTATTATTATTATTATTATATTTACAATCATAGTCATGTGAATAATAAATATACAAACATTGAATAATAAAATCTAACAAAATATTATTTTCTATTTTTACATGAATTGCTATTACATTTACTTTTTCATTATTTAGCAAACACCTTTATCCAAATCGACTTACAGCACAGTTACAGTGTACAGTCTGAGCACTGATAGTTAAGGGCCTTGCTCAAGGGCCCAACAACATCAACCTGGCTTCAGTTGTCCTTCAGATTACGAGTCCAGTACCTTAACCACTAGCCTACAGCTGGCTACAATTATTATTCTAATTCTTCTTCTTCTTGTAAATGTGGTATCAGTAGTTTGAGTACAGCAGTAACTGGAGGGATGAACTGGATTCATACCTGATTGCTCACACACGTTGTTTGGTGTGGACTCAATCAGAACTCCAGCCTTATGCTGCTCTGTGTGCTTTGTATCCTGTTGTTGTCTCACATTCAGTATTCAGTTCATTCAGTATTCAGTCTCTTTCTGCTCCCATAATCCCGTTTTGACCCAGATTTTTGGATAATGAGAAAGGATTGTTTGCTGATTATCTGACCAGATTGTTTCTGATCCCTCATGCCTGTAAAGACGCCGCTTTCTCAAACAAACCACTCGAACTGTTTCTCCCGGGGCTCTTATACAGGGGTGTAATGCTTTTTGGGATTTGGGATCACAGTGTTAGAAGAACGTATGTTCTAACTTGTGACTAAAAGACATCCAGCTTTAATCTCGGGCTCTCTGATGGTGACCTGAGGGTAGGCTGTGTTTTAATGGAATTTAAAGGCGGATATAATTAATGACCCGTGGAAATATTGTGTTTTCCTGGACAAGTCCCACTGTGCTGACCAAAGCAAAAGCCCCTGCAAAAATAGACCAACCGATCACATTTTGGAGCGAATCTGAAGCAGCACTAAAAACAGAATCATTTATTTTAAAGAGTGTCATTGTTCTACCGTATCTAAAGTACAGGACCACCGAATCAAGCATGTCTTCTTATTAAAGAGTCTACTTGCCCTAACAGGTCCATTTTATACCAACCAGAGTTTCTTTGTAGAGACTCCTTGTTTCAGCCAATCACTTTTCATTTTGTTCCATCATCAATGAGAGAACCTAATCCACCCATATTTCAAGAATGATCCCTTATACCTTCAGCACTATAAAAAATAATGTAAATTAAAACATGAAGGAATAAAACACATTATTATTATTATCATCATCATTATTTAAACGTTTTTAATAATTATTATAATTATTTTCTTGGTTAATATTTTTATATAATATTTTTAAAAAGACAAAACCTATGTTTCTTCCTAATAATAACAAAAAGAACAAAAAATAATAGTAAGTAAATACTGGATTATTGTTATCATTGTTGTCATTGTTAAATAATAGTAAACATTTTATAACAGGAAAAATCATCTTTTTGGGAGTGCAAATGAAACCACCCTAATCCTGTATCTTCAACTCTAACCCATCTTATCAGTGTCTAAGAGTGTCTAAGAGTGCCAACAGAGCTTTAAAATCCTGCACATTTAACCTGTTTTAAATTCGGGAAGGTTCTCCTGTGCTCCATGTTCTGTGTCCTGTCTAAGCAGCGCTGGTCTCTTTGTGATGCTGCTTTTAGGAGCTTCTCCAGAACCTCAAACATCACCTTAAAGGAGTGCTGGTAAAAATGAACTAATTTAATCTCTACACTTGTTTCATGCTGCCGTCCCTGAAGTACCAGAACACCAGGTTAATCTGGTACTTAACCTTAGAACGAGTCGGCCCCTCCTCATCATCCCTCTTTTATTCCAGAAGTTTTCCTCTTGTTTCTCATCTCAGAAGAAGGAAATGATTTAATCCCCACATCTACCTCCAACCAATTTATAATCTGGAGTGTGTGTTGAGTGCTTTTTGTCATCGTGCTCCCTTCCACTGGTTCCTTTCTCAATCTGATCATTGATGCTGAATGGTGGCTATTATGTGTCTTTGTGGGTTTCCTCTCAGAAACTCTGGTTTCCCTAAACTGACGTTTGCTTCAGACCTGGAGTTTCTGCCAAAACATCTACCAAGGATCTTCAAAAGTGCACTTGTATATATTGTTGGAAATAAGTTAGGTTGTAGCTTAGTGTTTAAGTTTCTGGACTAGTAAAGGAAAGGTTGCTGGTTCAAGCCTCCCAACTGCCAGGTTTCCACTGTTGGGCCCTTAAACTAATAAAGATTAAGGAATTACTAAGGAATATAAAATACGCTCTACTCATAATGCAACCATTTTTTTAACCAACATGAAATTAAAGACAAACAAATTATTTGTTAATAACTTAAACTTTAACCTTTTACTATTTCTTGTTAGAATAAAAGAAAAACAAAGTATTTGTGGTTTTATTTATTTATTCATCATAACAAATAATGTCCCTTTAGCTCCCGGCTAGATTAGTGGGATTTTCCACTGCACACCAGCATTGAGAGTCTGAACTTCTTAGTTAAATCTCGGTGTTACCGGTTCGCTGGGAAGGACATACAGCGTAACAAGATGGGTGTCCTTTTATTTCTCAGGTAGTTACAAATTAGGCCAAAAATATTGAATTCATGTTTTGTGTTTTAAAAAGACACGACCAGCGATGAATATCGATTCATCAAAGAATCACTGAAATCGGCTCAAAGCAGTTCCCCAGGTGAATCAATTCCTTTTGATTCTTGCTGAATCGTTACATCCCTAGGAATTACTATAAGAAAAAGAATTACTGGAATTGAACCTTCATGTTGTTGTAGCTCACAATGAAATCGCAGCACCAGATTAAAGAAGCACAGAAGGCACAAAAGACGACCCTTGAACATGCCACCGAAAGACCAAGCCTTTTTTTTTTTTGTTCCTTTTTCGCTCTGAGAGTGAAACCTAGCCCTGTTGTGTGTGAGACAGCTTCCATCTCCCGGCATTCTTTGCCTCTTCAAGCCTGTCATTGTGTTTAGGGACTGATTCATCACCTGAATGCTGGAGCGACACACACCAGCATCTCCGCGGGAACTCAATAGCACTTACACACACAGTCTAACAGGGCTATTGACTCCCATTCTGCCCAGAATGAATGGCCACACCAGAAGTGCTGCGTTGGCAGGATGTTGCTATAGCGACAGAAGATTTTCGCCGAGCGCCTAGAAATCCCCCCCACACACACTCCAATTATTGTTTTTAATGCGCCCCTTTTTGACTTCACCTGGCCTTTCGCCCCCAGCCGAATCCCTTCCGGCTGAATCCAAAGGAAGAGGTTGGTTCTCTTGGTCGGTCGAGGGTTCGAGTGGCCTCACGAGTCCTTTTGAAGAGCATTAGTAAAAAAAAAAGCTTTCCTACCATCTGTACACAGCAGCTGATGGAACTTTCGGGGTTACTCAGCTTGCTAGTTAGCGTGCTAGTTAGTTATCGAGTCGTGATGACCGATGGCGGAGAGCAGCATATGGATCATTTTACAGCGTCTTCGAACCGGCTTCAGAAATTCCTGAGCGATTTAAATCGTTTTGACACGTTAATGATTTGATATTCACTTGAAACTCAGGAGGGTGCTGGCACATTTCATCTCGCCCGGTTCACACCACTGGAGCCAAACATCTGATTAGGCTCAAATGTAAATTGGAATGGCATAGTTTGCCCCTCAGAATTAAAACAGTATTCATTAATTAAGCAAATAAAACAACCACAAATACAGGGTTCATTTTTATATAAATAATAAAAGGAAACTTTTCATCATTTTTGTTCAATTTCATTTTGTTTTAAAAAATTGTATCAGAATCGCATCATCGTGGGTGGAGTGTATCGTTACATCTCTACTGACAGGTGACGTGAATCACCTCTTTGTGGGTGGGATATATCACACAGTGAGTGAACATTTTATTCTTAAAGTTGATGATAGGAGCGGGACGAATGGGCAAGTTTGACGAGGGTCGAATTGTGACGGCTAGACGACCGGTCAGAGCGTCTTCAAAGCTGCAGCTCTTGAGGGGTGTTCCCGCTCTGATGGGGGGCAGTATCTATCAAAAACGGTCCAAGGAAGGAACAATGTTAAACCAGCGACGGGGTCATGAACGGCCAAAACTCATCTATGCAGCTGTGGTCTAATCCGATAGATGGGTTACTGTAGCTCAAAGTGCTGAAGAAGTTAATGCTGACTCTTATAGAAAGGTGAGTGAGTGATGAGTGAATGTGTGAATGGGTGGGTGGGGGGGTTGAGTGAGTGAGTGAGAATTCTGGCTGACTGGACACAACAAGACCCTGATCATAATGAAGCAGGGAATTTGGGTGAATGAATGTTATTCTTGTCTCTGCTGCTTGGGTGCTGTGTATTTTGTTTAGTGTGGGTGTGGGTGTGTGTCTGTGTGTTTTGAATTGCGTCCTAATGAGCCACCACTGGTCAATTAACAAGCCAATTAATTACCTGTTAATTAGCATCCCACTGTGGCTCATTCACTCCTCTTGGGTTCTGATTGGCTGGCGCAGCTGAACTGGGAGGAGCTTCGGAGGATTAGCTCACTAAATTGTATCCATTATTTACTAGCGAAGGCTGCAGCAGGAGCATTTAATTCTACAGCCACATAAACACTCGCTCACTGAAGAGCAGACCAGCACATCCTCACATCTGGCTTCATTAGCATAGCCATAAAATGTGCTTAGTTGCTAGCGCTGCTCCAACCGTGTCTGAAACGGTTGTTAAGACTAGCGCAGCACTCAGACGGGTGCCAAGCCTTCTGTTTGTGCCCAAATGTGTGCGTGTGTGGTTGCGTCTCATTTTTGTTCCTCGCAGTACTAAAAGAAGCACAGATAAGATTACGAGCGCTAATCGCTAATCCCTTCGTTTCCTTCTCATGGCAAGTCCAGAGTCCTTGTATCTCCCCAATCTGTCCAAAGTCCAAAAATCTGCCCAATTTGGTGGAAATACACCCAAACTGGCAACACTGAACCTCACTTCTGTCATCATTCATACATGACTTAATGCCTGCTCCACAGCGCCTCCCTCTCCCATCCACTGTCTCATGTAAAATTGTGGTCAGCTATTGTATTGCAGTTAAGGTTGAAAGAAATTCCAACATACTGACAAAGGTAGATCTGATTTAGGAAGGTAGGTCCCAAATTTGGAAGCCTTGGTGTGAAAAATTCAAGCATTGGGCCCCTTATCCTCCACACCATGAGTTATGCAACCAACTGCAACATCATTCTGGTACTTAATGATGATAATAATAATAATAATAATAATAATAATAATAATAACAAACAATATCAATAATATATATTATATCTTTACCTGCCATGGATATGTCCCAGAATTTAAAACGTACTGTCTTAGTATGTGATTCTAGACACAGCCCCGGTCACCATATTAAAGCCTTGTAAAGATGTAAATGATTTTTGGGACCTTTACTGGACCTGTGCCATCATCATTCCATCCTACTCCTGTTCTGGCTCCAGGTTTAAGCATTCAGCAGAAATCTTCACACTATTCTCTCTGTGATTTATCTTTGATACGTGGTCGTGTTTACGAGCAGACAGATGATTTATAGTAATGCAGGGTATTGTGGACCAAAAGTTTCCCCAAGTGTCTTTTTAAAGTACGGCTCGGTACATACCTGTAATCATGTAATAGTGCTCTGTGAGGCCCAATTACCCAGCTAAACTGTGTTCCAGCACTCCTCCACATCCAACTCCCACTAAGGACGAAGCCTGGATAACAGAGCCAGAGCCATTTTTTTTGACTGAATGGACACATACTCCAACAGTCTTGTTGTGATGGGACGTCCAGCAAGCCGATGTCCAAAAAGGTTGCCATAGTACTAACTAGCTGCAGATGTGAAGATTCCTGGTCATATGACTAGAAATGTTTTACCTCAGTCGTTGAAGTGAATATTTTCACATTTTTAATGTTTCTATTGTTACTGCTACATTATTAGGACACATCACCTGTTTGTAGGTGGGATATATTACACAGCAATTTACCATTTTATCCTCAAAGTTAATGGTAGAGCACAAGAATTTGAGGAGGACCAGATTGTGAAGGCTAGATGTCTGGGTCAGAGCATCTCCAAAACTGAAGCTCTTGCGAGGTAAACCAGTCAGAGTTACATCAGAACATTGACAGGTTCTGGTTCCAATATCCGGTTCCTCCATCAAGTTCTTCCTCTATCCCCACTTAAGGTTCCTCAGTTCCTCTGCCAGGTTCCTCCATTAGGTTTCTCTCACAGTTCCTGTCTGTTCTTCCGTTCCTTCATCAACTTCCTTAGCTCGTCTGTGAAGTTCTTGTGCCATTTCCTCTATCAGGATTCTCCTCCAGGTTCTTCATTCTGGTTCCCCTATTTTTTCCATCAGGTTCATCTTTTAGGTTCCTTTGTCAGTTTCCTCTATCAGGATTCGACTACAGGCTTTTCTTTCAGATCCGTTTTTCCTTGTCAGGTTCATCAGCTTCTCAACCAGGTTTCTACATCAGGTTCCACGGTTTCTTTGCTCGGTTCCCAAATCACATTTTTTCATTAGATTCCTCCTTTAGCTTCCTCAGTCAGGCTTTCCCTACAGTCCTCATGGTCAGTTCCTCTGTTTTTACATAAGGTGCTTCATAGGTTCCTCCATCAAGTTTTCTTTGCCATGCTGGTTCACCCTACTGGCTTCTTCAGGTTCCTCTATCAGCTCCTCAGTTTCCCTGTCTGCAGTGGTCAGTATCAATGAAAAGTTTAATTTAGTTTATAATTTTGGGGAATGTTCTTAACCATGATGAGCAGTGTTATTGTTTTTTATTCTAATTTGTATTCTAGTTTATAGATCAAAATGACACTGCTCATTTTGGTCATTCACATACTTACTCATAAATTGTAAAACTAAAAAGGTAATAATTTTGAAGTGGTCTCTTATTATTTTCATGACTATATATGTATCAAATTTAAAATGTATCTTCATTTAAGCTGAACGTATACTTCATTTTTTTGCTGGTGTGGGTTCTCAACTGAGATGGTCTGGAGTACATGACTGGTGGACTTTTCTCCTAAGCCTCAGTGTGATTGTATATCTTGTAAACTCCTAGTTTCTTCTCATAATCAATCTCGATGTACATTGGAGACATTTGATCATGCTCAGATACCCCTCTCGGCTCACCACCCCGGCCTGTCCACAGAGCTGCTGATGTTTTAAAACTGTTTGATTTGTATGCCGAGCCTGAGCTCTGTAGACTTCGGTGCCAGTTTGATGAGGCTTGAATGCGCCACTGAAGCCACGGCATCAGCATAGTGCAGGTCATCGACTCACTCGCCCTCGCCCATGCAAGCTCAGGTTTAAAAATACCCAAACCTCAACGTGTTTGTGAAGGGCGGTGTGAAAAGGTCGAGCTGTTCTTGTGTGTTTCTCAGGAGGCATTTGTTCTTCACCTGCAGAGCGTGACACGTCTGTCCCAGCGTGACCCATGACTAAAGGACAAAATCGTTTATTTATCAAACATTCACATGCATACAGACCCACACGTCGGCTATATGAAGCTGGCGTTTTATTTGTTTTTTTGAAGTTCTGAGAAGTCTTAGTACTAGATTTAGTAGCATTACTACCTGGATTTATTTCCATTAAGCTACTAGATCAGAGTGAGGTTGAGCAATGATGATGTCATTAATGGTTTAAGGCCTGGCTTACATGATTTTATCCTCTAATAAAAGGGTATGGAGGTTCTGGAGCCTGTCCTAAATCCCTTTACCCATGGCAAAACAGGCCACCAGTTTATCATTTAGTCAGCGTTCCAGTTCACATCAGAGCTCATAATCCAAGGCTATTACATTAAATCATCCACAAAGAGTGCGGATTGCTGCCGGGTTTTATTGCCTCCGCTTTATGAATGGACATTTCTACCCCAAACATTTTTCACAAATGTCTTCACAGGAGTTAAGGTTTTAAAACCATCCACACCCAAACCAGTATTCCTCCTCAACGTTTGATTCTCCGAGCATGAATTGTGATTAATCTCTCCAGAGAACGAGTTTCCAGTGCGGCAGGGTCCAATGATGGTGTGCTTTATACAACTTTAGCCAATGTTCTTTGTGCTTACGTATCTGCTTGGTTTAAGAAGCTCTTTTTTCCACTTTGCTTCCAGGGGCAGACTGGTACTTGATAGTCTTTGGCTTTTTGATGTGGTAAGAACACAAAAGCATTACTAAATTAAACTCAGCAATAAATAGCTTGGGGATGGTTGTAATGGATGGTTTTGTTATGTGTTCTTATGGAGCTACAGGGCCGAGCTCCTAAACCAGGGGTTCCCTAATATAATTCCTTATAGGGGGTCAAAAGTTGATCTTACTAAAGGTCCACGGGCCAAAACAAAACAGTTATGTTGTTTAAATATTGCATCAAATTGGAAACATTAGACCAAATGTAATTCATAACGAAAAAAATGCAGAGAAAAAATATTCTTTCTGAAAGAACATGAGATTTAGAGTGACTGTAAACTGAGGAAAACAAAAACCAAGAATAACTTTTCAATTAAACGTTTGACATTAGGTTAAATGGGGTTGGAGATAGTCGACGTCTTTATATTTCAGCTAGTTAAGAAAAAGATTTTCTATTTTAAGCAGCCAAGATGTTTACAAACCAGCCCAAATTTTGTCCATCCGCAAAAGCATGTTTTCACCCACCGATCTGCCACAATATACGGAAATCCACCCAATATGGCAACACTTAGCCTCACATCATAGGTTACTGATCCCTGTCTACTTTCTCATGTAAAATTGTGGTCAGCTAATGTATTGCAGCCAGAGTTATAAGAAGGTAAAGACCTGGACAGCCCTTTCCTGAACGTTTCCGATTCCCATTAAGGTGCAAGGTGGAAGCTTCAGCAGGGCAGGAACCAGATGTTCTGGGAGCAGGCCGAGCCGAATGTCGCTGAACTCGATCCGTGTTTGTTTGGAGATGGTTCGACTGTACGCTTGATTTTATTCTGAACTGACAGAAGCAGAGACAGAACTGAACATACCACAGAGATAAAGCAGAGGCTTTCTGAAGTGCTTTGAGCTAAAAGTGTGGGTGTTCACCAAACCTCCTACACACACACACACACTCAGACACAAACGCACACACACACACACACACACACACACACACACACAGACACAAACACACACATTCTGCAGAGAGGGAACTTGAGGAGAAGGAGGACAGCCCACTACACTCAATTACCTATAGCTTGTTTAATCTCTTTCCTGCACTTTTATTTCTCACATTCATTCTTTCACTCTCATTCAGTTCAAGTTGCCCAGCCAGCCTGGAAATTTTATATTTACATTTCGGCATCTTTATGCACTGGTGGTGGTGGGGGGTCTGTTGCCCTCCTTTTTGGGTCGGATGTCTTCCTCTTTTACTGTTTGATGACCCGATTTTTGGGATCTGATTTGCCCATTCTTGGGGGATTGATGCTATGCTTTGGGGTCTTATGTCTTATGGTTTTGGGTCTGATGCCCTCATTCTCTGGTGTTGGATGTCTTGTTTTCATGTCATGTCATGTCATGTCATTTCATTTCATTTGCTTTTATTTCTGAACTCTAATACCTTCATTTTATGTATGTTCCTCTTTTTATCCTGAGGCAGCGTAAAATCAAACCTTAGCCAATCCAAGTAATTGAGGGTTAAGTGGCTAACTGGCAACCTTTTCATTGCTAATCCAGTATCTTAACCCCTGAGCTCTCAGTCCTAAGCAGGATAAGGATGAAGGTCTTACCCAGCAGCCGAGGGTCGCTTTAGAGTCTCTGTTCCTTTTAGTTTCCTAACAAGAATGAAGGGATGTTTGCTATCATTAAGACTAGTTAATTAAAAGGGGTTTAGACCCGGATTCTTCTAAAGCTCGTTTTAAGCTCTCACTTTCTCACTACATGAAGTGATCCGAACAGCCAATCATCCAAATCCAATTACTCTAGGTTTTCCTCTTCAGCGCTGGAACATGAGTTACAGATGTGTGCTTCCGTTATTAGATTTATGTGATGTGTGAATGACGACCTGAGCTGGAGCTCGAGGCAAGAATTTAACCGCTGGTTTAATGTTTCAGGGGTACGAGACTGTTTGATTCATACTTCCTTTTGGGGTCCTTTTGCGGTGTGATGCCCTCTTTACTGGTGTGTGATTTATTTTGTGGGTTCTGATGCCCTCTTTTTGGAGTCTAACATGCTTCTTTTAGGACCTGATTGAAGTATCCATCCTATACCAAGATGATCAATCCATTTCTTGTCTTGAGCACTGTGGACCAATAACGGCATTTCCCGATCTGTATTATGAAGGAAGGCGGGGTGTCCACATACTTTTGTCTGAGATAAAAATGTACATTATGATCAGAATGTTGGGATTTTAAACTCCCCGGCTATGACGGAGCTTCATTTAGGCCCTTGGGGAGTTGCCCTGCACTGCTCTGAGTTAGATGTGAGGCTGTTTCAGATCTGATTCACTTTGAATAAAAGTATCAGAGAGATGAATATTCGGTCTGATCTATCAGATTATCTGAACGTGCACATCCTCGTCTGATTTATTCTAATTCCTTTCCAAAAATAATCATGAGCACAGTCAACGCTTGCCCTGTAACATCTAAAAAAAAACAGGGAAATGCCACCTTCCTGATTGGCTTCCAGACAGCTGATTAGACCCAGGTTGCTCTATTTAAGAGCTAAACTGGGACTCAAACTTTGTAAGCCATTTCCACTATACTGGTTATTACTCTGACTTTGTGGTCTCAGGTTGTGGTTTAGTCTTCTCAGGTTTGTTAATAGAAAGTGTTGTAGTTTCTCTATATTTAGTTTAGTTATTCTTTTGGTTAATTATATTAATTAATTGCATTTCATTTGAGGGTTTATTGATGTCTTTGTGTATTACAGTTTTGCTTATTTCGGTTTTGAGCTCTGTGGTTTTTGATTACTCTGCTCAGTTTGGTTTTTCTTGTTGTCTTTGTTTTGTTATATTTATTCCTTGTTAGCTTCTGATAGCAACCCTATACTAATATGAAACAAAAACATGATTTAAGCTATTGATGAACAGTTCTTTATCACTTTGCTTCCAGGGTCAGTTTGGTACTTGATAGTATTTGTGAGAATTGGCTGCACAGATCAGGGTTCTACAATCTTTCATGCCTCCTGTAGCAGACTAGCTCCTGAACAAATAAAGAAACGAAATGAAGCAATAAAGTGAGACACATGGAAAGTAATTAGGATTTATAACAGTTATTAATAATAAAGCATGAAAGTAAATAAATATTATTGCAGCTGTTTTGTTGGTAAAATGGTCCGTGCAGGCTCTCTCTGTTCCAGTTTCTGATCAGAATGAATGAATTAATGAAGCCGTTAGCATTTAGCTAAGGTCAGGTGTTTAATTAAAGCCAGCGGAGTGAAACTCCAATCAGCCGACTGGAGCTAAAGCCGAACAGTCAGTTAATGTCAACACGCTTTAACCTCCTGTACTGTTCCATCCTCATCAGTGCTGCGTCTAATTACGCTGTCTGATTACATTTGCATCATCAGAAATATAAAATTTCACTTTTCATTTCCTCCTCGATTAATTCATATGAGCAGTCTGCATGCATTGTGGGATTTCTTCCTATTTATCTGCGGTGCTTTCAAATGTTACAATGAAAGGACTGATTAGATTGAATCATATTACATTAGATTGGACTTAATCGGATTTATTTTTTGGATCAGATTGCATTAGACTATATTAGAATGGATCAGACTATTTTAGATAAATGTACATCAAAGTTTATTACATTAGATCAGAATATATAATATTACAATATATTAGTTTAGAGATGACTAGCTCAGATTAGCTCAGACTATATTACAATAGATTAGATTACATTAGACTAGGTCAGATATGTTATCAGGTATGATTAGATCAGATCACATTACATTCGATTGGATTAGATTTGATGAGGTCAGATGAAATCATAATATAATAATATATTACATCAGATACGATTAGATATGTTGATGTGACATTAAAGTAGATCAGATCAGATTTGTTTAGATCAGAATAGATTCGATTTTGTTGGTGTAGTCAGATGCCACTTACGGACTACTGAAAACTGTTCACAGTCAAGCAAGCTTCGTCTCAGCCACAAACTCCAGTCACACTTTGAGGAGATGATTGTGGAGCAACATCTAAACAAGTCCAAGCAATTGAGGGTTAAGGGCCTCGCTCAGGGGTTTGGCATTGTGGGGCTTGAACCTGCAACCTTTTGATTAGGAATCCCGTACATTAAATGCTCAGCTTTCACCACCCACGGTAGATTAATGCACGTGAGACCCGTGAGAACAACTTTTAGCCGTTTACTGTCTGTTGGGATTCAACACAAAAAGAAAGTTAGAAATAAAGAAATAAACACATAAATAAATAAATTCATAAATAAAAAAGAAATGAACAAAAGTAAATGAACATGCATAAAGACAAAAATAAATAAATAAAAGCCAACACTTTAAGGCTTTGTTCATGTTAAGCTTGTTTGACTGTGGCCAATAGCAACAGTGTTATAGCAGCTTGTAGTTTATTCCAGATCTATGGGTTTTCCTCTGACCATGATAAAGGAGAAATATTAAACACACCCTGTATACATGTAATGAATAATTATGGTGACGTTTAGACTGAGATGTAACGGTGATATTTGAACAGGCTTAAAAGGTCTTAAAGACGCATGTTAGGATGCTGGTGTGAGAGGTTAAACCTGTTCATTTCAGCTCACTGATCAATAATCAGATCAATGATGAAATTAAAATCTTCTGATCAATAATTCATTAGATCTCGGGCCCACGCTGCACTCGCAGTAATGATCATCTGCTCAGGATTTAGATTTATAACGCTTGTGGTTTGGTCTCACTGGATTCAACAGAGGAACCCAGATCCGACCATTTTAGACATGATAAAATCGGATTATATTACATTAGATAAAATTAAATCAGGCACGATTAGATCGGATTATATTACATTAGATTAGATAGAGCAGGATTAAATCAGATTATGTTACATTAGATTAAATTAAATCACTTTATTTTTAAAAGTAGATGTTCAACACAAATATGAAAGGTTTCCATACTTTTTAAAATCTTTTTATTAAGCTCCCATTTTTATTAAGCTTTGTATTAAGCTCCCACAAACACGCCCAATTCCCAATCCTCACACCCTCTTCTAACTTGAGAAAACTTTTTGAAGATCGCCTGTACTTCAGGCGTTTATATTCTGCAGAATGAATTTCAGATGAGCGATTGATTGTTGATGTGAGTGTATCATGAGTTGATTGTGTTTCTCCTCAGCTCAGCTGATTATTGATCTGTTATTAATCGATGACCCTTGAGCGGAATAAAATACGTCTGACCTCTGACTCGGATCCTCTGATCTGTATCAATAAACCCATCATGTTCAGTTTCTACTGTAGGTTAAGGGTGAGTGTGCATTTTAGTTCGGGTTCAGTTCAATGCTGCTTGGTGGAGTCAGGTGATAGTATTTCATTGGAGACCCTTTGTGTTCAGGCGAATGCCCATAATGCACCATTTTGGACAGAGGAAGGTTGTCAGGATTGTACACGTTTGCAGCAGGTAATCACTGCTGATGGTGCATATGATGGAGTGGGTACAGATGCCTGGATGGAATAGCTGTGCTTATAGGTGTGTGTGTGTGTGTGTGTGTGTGTGTGTGTGTGTGTGTGTGTGTGTGTGTGTGTGTGTGTGTGTGGGAGAGAGAG
>JAYDZG010000010.1:23184714-23197492 GCA_034509265.1 Microcambeva bendego
GGCGTCAAAATCCAGTTCTTGAAGGTCCCGTGGACAAGGTGATCGAGACCACATCTGCAGAGCCAAGCGACTGCTTAAGGATCGATGATCAGGACTTCGCATCATGTAGTGTTCACGAAAAAGACAGCACTAGTGTCGATACCCCCCTTCTGAATCCCATCAGCGCAGAGGCAGGTCAAACACCTACAGAGAATAGCCGCCTCCAGATGAGCCTTCCCCTCTCTCAGAAAAAAGACAATCATCGGGCTGAACCTGTGGGAGATCCAGAGCCTCCAGAGATCCGAACAAAGTCGAGAGTGGAGCAGGGATCAAACACGGACCTTAAGGAAAGCAGGAAGATGAAAGAGAAATCTGGTCATGATAAATCTTGCCAGCACAGTCCGCACTTACAGAGTTTTCATCTCCTAGACAAGGAACGACTCAGCCTAGAGGGTTTGTGTTCCATCCAGAGCCCGTTCAACACCACACTGTGTTTCACTTCCCAACTGGACGGCATGGAGCACCACGATCTCCATTACAGCCACACCCGCAGACAGATCACACACCCCAAAGTCTTTCCTACGAGGCTCAAACCTATGTTGGCCGGATCCGCCATCCCTGTCTCAACGCCCATCCTTCACCCGGTTCACCTGCCATCTGCAGTGCCTTCCAGTTCCATCACGATCCTACAACACCATGCCACCTTCCTTCCCGCCCAGCAGCCGCTCTTCCCACAGGTTGTACCCATCACCAGACTCCCGCTCCGGCCCGAAATCACCCCATACGTGACTTCTTCACAGGTGTCCGTGGTGGCCCCGCCCGGCATCCATCCCACGGCTGTGACGTTTCACGCTTTACCGCGGCCTCAGCTGTTCCGGCCGGTTTTGCATCACCCCGCTCCATTTCCGCCCCTCCTTCCGCCTCATGCCACAGTCATCCCCCTGCAGCCTCTATTTTGAGAAAAATGGACGAATGTGGTGAACTAGTGGAGAGAAACTTTCCCATAGAATTAGCATTCGAGGGTACAGTATAACCAAATGTACCAGATCTATGCCATTTTCTTACCAATCGAGTTTTTTTAAATAGATAGACAGCGGGTGTAATATTTCTAGAATAATTTAGCCGCCCACTTAAACTGATCAGGTAGAATATTCTTGTCTAACCTGTGAGCCATGTCAGATGGTGTATTCAGGCAGAACTCTTGACAGTGTGCACTTTGTTTAGTCAGAGATTAAATGTTATTTTTAACATTAGCATATTCGTTAGCACATTGTGTCGTTGACATTTATCTGTAAAGACCTGTACATGCGTGTCAGTAACTCAGATCTTGATTGTCCACCGCTTTCACATCCTACTCTTTTAGTTTTATATATAGGTTTCTCATAATGTCACTAAATTAGCGTCAAATTAGCTTGGCTGTTATGGCAACAACAACGCAGGTATGCTAAGCGTTGGGCAGCTGCTGGAATAGAAACGTTGTACCTGTGCATTATGGGAAAACTGTTCTTCCCAGGCCAACATCTGCATTTAATATTATATCTAAATATACACATAATGTACGACCAAAAGTATAAGGAAACTGGTATAAAATCAAATTATATTAAATTATATGTATAACCATCATGGATATTTCCTTTACAGAATCCAGGACCGACAGACCAAACACCCCTGTTGAGCAAACAAAGGGAATTTCCTTAAGAAAAACTTCCTTAAAATTACAAGATGAAACCTTGAGAGAAGTCGGACGGGCCTGGAGACTAATTTGAATAAATACAAATCATAACTAAAAGGATCCAGTATGTAGTGTATTACATACCAATAAAAATATAGACTGCTAAGAAAATGATTGTAAAATGTAACAATGGAGATTAGCATTTAAAAATATAAATCTACTTTCATTATAAGCACTCGAGTTTGAATCTGAGCTCTGCTATTATCCAGCTAAATGCCCACACAGACACATAATTGGCTGTGAATCTGTACAGGTAGGGACAACAAAGAAAACAAAGTCCCTCAAGTCTGGTGCAGTTAAAGGCAAAGCAAGTTTATTTGTGTAGTAATTTTCACACACAGTGGCAATTCAAAGTGATTTACAACAGAAAAGATAAAAGCATTAAAACATTTAAATCATAGAACGTCAGAAGGGCGTAAAGCAAACATCGTTACGATTAAGGTTATGAAATTAAAACATGAGAGATGCTTTAAAAATGAAGAACATAAAAAACAAGACCCCTGCTGACCAACCTAGGTGCCTGCGTTTAAAATATATACTAAATGATATAGCCTATAAATAATAGATAGTGACTTATGTATTTACTATCAAGTACAGAAATATCACAAATCTACAAATCAGCATCATTTTATTGTTTGTATGTCAAAAACATCATATAAACATCATAGGCATCCTAGTATTTAGAAATAAGTAGATTACTTAACCAAATTATGTTAAGAAATATTAATAAAAGCTGGTTTTAAATGTACAGAAATAATAATCTCAGATTTAGACCGTAGATTCAGAGATGACTTTCTATAGAGTATAGTCTGATAAAGGACAAAATATGAATTAATAAACTCATTTTATTCGCTGAGGAATCTGGGTTTAAACTTCCTGTTCTCTCGATACTGTCTGATCTACAGGTAATTCAATAAAAAATAAATGGATAACCATTTTGTATGGATATACCAACAAATAAGTTATTCTCTTCTAATGTAAAGGATAGTAACTATGAGCTCTGCTGTCGTGTAACATCCATTTAGGGGATGGGAGTGACATATCCAATATTTAATGAGCTCTTATCTGCCCCACCATCTTCTTTACTTAATCAAACTACATTTATTATCTGAGTTGATTTCAGGGTTTTAACTAATGCTCTGATAAATAAAGAACATATAATTTTCAGTCACTCTGTGTCTGCTTTGTACAAGATTCTGCAAGGATTTGTGCCCATTCTGAGAAAAGGATTATATTAATAAATAAGTCTCCTGGTGCACACCAGCGTAGAGAGTCTGAACTCGTCGCCGGTCGGCTGGGCGCCACCCTAACCACTAGGATGCACAAGCCAGTGCACTGTTGTGCTGATCCCAAGCCCGGATAAATTGGGAGGGTTGTGTCAGGATGGGCGTCCGGCTTAAAAACTAAACCAATAGGCTGGGCTCAATATCATAGGGTTGCCTTACAAATATGTTTTTGACTGAATGGGCACAAATGCTCAGGTGTCCAAATACTTTTGGGCATAACGAAGAATATAAAGTATAAACTGTAAAACTGTAAGGAAAAGTGACACCGAGTGTAGTTTGTGATTGGGAAGAACAGAATAAAGGTCTTTTGGATATTTTACACCAGGGATTCCCAAACCAGTGACATTTCATCATTTCTGAAAGTTTGCAAGATTTTCCAGTTAAAAAAATAATAAAATTAATTGATTTTTTTGGACTCTGGGTGTCGCTGTTTCACAAAAGAAATCTGAACTTCAGCTTGAAAGAAAAGAAAGATTTCCCCCCACTAAACTCAGAGGGAAGTTGGTATGTTGAATAATATTTGCATTAGGATCATAAAGGATCATAAAGGATCATAAATGATCATCAGTCCCTCAAATAAAATCTGTTAAATTGTATTTGTTTTGAGTTTGGACATGTTTCTTTTTTATTTTATAAATGTAAAAAGCTAATCTCTGATGTATAAGTCAGTTTAGCAGCTTAGGTTCATGTGTATTTTTATAACAGTATTAAGAGGATTTAGGAGCATCCTTTTACTTCTGGATTATTTAGATCTGCTTTCTCACTGCACTGATCTGTGTTCACAGACACATGATATATTTTTTTGAATTTGCTTTAATAAAATGTAAAGGAATGATGTTTCTAGTTCATGTATTATTTATCAGATGTATAAATGAGTCGCTGTTATGGTGGAAGTTATCGACGTGTATGAAATATTTAGATAAACAAAGCCACTATGTTTTCTACGCCACTTTGCCAAATGAATGATGATCGCAGATACCTGAGGAACTGAAATAAAATGAAATAAACTGAACTATGGAGTGCCTCGTTAGTTATTTTGGGTGGTACGGTGGGTAGGGTTCGATCTCCAGGTGGGGCGGTCCAGGTCTTTCCTGTGTGGAGTTTGCATGTTCTCCCCGTATCTGTGTACTCTGTGTTCTATATAAGCTTGTGAGTTAATGAAATGTGTGTAATGAGCAACAGTTTTCTGTCATGAATATAACTAAAGTGTAAAAGATGACGTAAAAAATCCTAATAAACATTATTTTAATCCTTATTTTAAATCACAGCTAATCAAAATGAACAATTTTAATAAAATCTTCATCTTGGCTTGGGCTTTTTGGTAGATAAATGAGTAGCACTGTTGCCTCACAGAAAGATGGTCCTGGATTCGATATGGGTCTGCATGTGGATTTCGTCCAGGTGCTCCGGTTTCTTTTCACATAGTCCAAAGACAGATTCAGGTTCATTTGAGACACTGAATTGCCCTGTGTGTGTGTGTCTGTGTATCCTGTGATGGACCGGTGCTCTGTCCATGGTGTTACTGTGTGCCATGAGCCCATTGAAAAGCTGGCATAAGCTCAAGCATCCAACAGAGGTCCCACAACTGTTGCCACAAATCATACGAATTATGCTGAGATCTTATGTAGGGGGTGTTGCTGAGACCCTTGAACATAATCATTAGGAGCGGCGTTCACATAGTGTGTGTGTGTGTGTGTGTGTGTGTGTGTGTGTGTGTGTGTGTGTGTGTGTGTGTGTGACCAATACAGTGTGAGTCATAACCTCAGCTCAGCAGGATTTGGGTTTTCTGGAACACATATACGGTTCTCTCAGTGCTCTAGTCCGGGATCACTCGTGATGTCCTGCTGCTAGAACATGAAGAACCAACACGACTCAGCAGTAAGTTCACCTGGAACAGCTCAGCTTTCTTCTTCTAAATCCTTCAACACACGTCTTCGTCCTTAATAACAAAAATAATGACTCCAAACAAGTGCTGAGAAGAAAAAATAAAATAATAATACTAATAAAAACACTAATAATAAAAAACATGATACCAATAACACAAAAATAATAATGATGATATTATTAGTAATAATAATACCAATAATGGCTATAAAAATTATTTTTATACTATTGATGATAATACTAATGATGATGACAATGAAATTGATACAATTATATTGACAATAATACTTATTCTTTGCTTTAGTCCCATTCGAGTGCGGGGTCAGCACCTTGGTGTAACTACACCTCAGTAATTTGTCTGGTTTTTTGGGGCCAAGCATTACAATGGTTTATGCATCCTAGTGGCCGGGGTGGCGTCCAACCAACCAGCAATGCAGAGATTCAAACTGGTGAATTCAGATTCTCAATCCTGCTGTGCAGGGGATTACTGATAGTAATAATGAGTTGTATCCTAGTGGTAAAGGTATGAGACTAATAAGCAAAAGGTTGCCGGTTCAAGTTCCACCACGGCCAGTTTGCTGCTGTTGAGCCCTTGAGCAATGCCCCTAACCTTTAGCTGCTTAGACAGTATGCTGTTACACTACTGTAAGTCGCTTTGGATAAAACTGTGAATATGTAAATGCAATCTCATCAGAAATCATTTTTTACTACACAAAATCATAATGAACCTGGAGCACTCCAATCCAAGCAGATACAGGAAGAACAAGCAAACACCCCTTGGGAATCAAACCCAGGACCTTCTTGCTGTAAAATTATACCTGCCAAGCCACCATGCTGCCCAACTGACAAATTAAGTAAAAAAAATTTAATTAATTTAATTTTTATATTTTTTTAAATTGTGTATATACATATATGTGTGTGTATATGTGTATATGTACAGTCGTGAAAAAATAAGAGACCACTTCAAAATTGACATTTTTTTTTAGATTTACAATATCTGTTTATGTTTGACTACAATGAATCTTATTATTTTATTCTATTAGATTTATTATTGTAGTTTATAGAATAAAACAACACTGCTCATTTTGGGCAAACACAGACCCTGAATTGCAAAACTAACACCAAATAAATAATATAACGATGAAAAACAGTACAGCAACAGGCAAGTCAAGTGTGCAATTAAGTAAAACTAAGTAACTAAGTTGGAAAAAAATAGTTTTGACTACAACCAAAAATATTTTGTTCCTAAACATTTTTTTACATCTAGTTCTAATTAACCATGAACCTGCTAGTGTAACATTTATTTTAAATACCTTCAACAGTACCATTAAAGTTAAGCAGTATCTTAGAGTTTCCACAGGAACACTACGCCACAGTGGAAATGTATAACTCCAGACTTTAAAATTGCTTATGATCCCCTGACTCTCTGAACGTTTTAGTTTGAATGGCGTGTCCATAAATGTCCTAAAAAAAAGAAAGTTTAAACCAAGGACTGAGCCACTTCCAACTCAAATGCAGTGTGTGTTTTTTCCTTCAGGAGCTCGCTCTTTTCCATCTCTCGGGTTTCTTTCAGCTTTGTTCTTTTTTCAGCTCCCACAACGTTTAACCCAGAACATGAACCAGAACATCAATGATTTATTTAAGGTGAGTTGGGATCTGGTTGATCCGCAAGAGGTGTGTACAAGCTCTAAAAACAATCGACCTGTAACACGGGCAGCGATTGATTGTATACGGATGTGTAGTCAGACTGCAGGTCACTTTGGGTCAGTGAGACACTTCACTTTTGGAGAATTTAAGCTGATAGAGATGAACCAGGCTGTGAAGTGGATGCTGGTTATTCAGCATCTTTTTTTCTAATTAGACCAGGATGGTTCAGTAATTAAATAACATAAAAGAAAAACACATTATGTTTGTGTCAATCAATAGATTCTTCTCACATTCAGCTAGATGCTGTAGTTATACTTCAGTAGCTAAGTAGCTAGGCGTTTCTTGATTAAAAGTCAGGGTCCGAGATTCTGAACTCTTTGGTTCAGCATCTCAATGCCAGAATTGGCAGTGGCGCAGGGCGGGATGACCAGACCATATTGGTGGAATCTTCAAACAAGGTGCTGGGACCGCATGGGCAGATGCAGAGGAGTCTATACAGAGTGCTCAGGGTGAGAAAAGATTTCAATAATGGCTTTGCTTTGCTCTCAACTGCGATCACGGATCCACCAGAAGAGGGCGCCAAATTTACTATGATAAAATGAAATATAAAACAAAAAAAAAAAGTTGGTCCGGATCTATCAAAATTGCTCCAAGGAAGAAACGGTGGTAAACCGGCGACAGGGTAATGGGCAGACAAGGCTCATCAAGACACAGGCAAGCGACTGTAGCTTAAACTGTTGAAGTTAATGCTGCTTCTGAAAGAGAGGAGTCTGAATACACAGAGTTACCGAGGGACCGTCATTATATCAAGAATATGGTCATAATGTTTTGCTCGATACGTTTTTTGTCACCTAAAAAAATGATCCAATAAAAGAGCCAGTATAATGGCTGGCAATCCTAAAGTTTATTTTAAGGTTATCTTAATGTGTGCGTTCTAATGGTGCCCCTCGGTCCAGCTCACACAGGGTCGGTGCAGGTCCAGCGCAGACTCGTTGGGTCCTTAACTGTTCGACAGCATTTCAGTAAAGCAGTAAAGCAACAACAACGGCGGGGAAAAATGAGTTTCTTTGTAGTGCAGACTTTGTGATGAAGGGCCGCAAACATTCACCCGTGCCGCCATCGCGTCTCAGCCGAGACACAGAGTCAAAATGAATGTTTTCTAGCTGGCAGTGATGAATCAGATCAAGTCCCGGGTGATTTCTCAGCTGTTCGGCTTCTTTCGGGCGGTTTTTCAACTTCAAATTAGTGAACACAGAGTGGACTTGATAGGACAGCTGTCAGAGCGAACCGGCCAGGAAAGCTCATTATAGAAACATGGCTCACTCACTCGCTCGCTCGCCCGCTCACTACACCAAACACTGAACTGGTGGGGAAAAAATCATTATAAAATCTGAGCTGGTTCACTTACTCGCTCTCTGACTCGGTCCTGACCGGTTCCTCCACTCTTTAGTCTGAGAATCTCCAAAAAAATGCTCCTTTCAAAGTTAAGGTCAGGTTCATGATACACAAAAATACATTGATGCTTCAGTGCACGCTTGTTGGACATCCAGTTTAAACCTCGGCTATTGACTTGTAGTTTCCACCCTACTTTGCAGCTATAACAGACTCTATCCACAAGAATCTGATGAATATGAAGGCTGTTTCTGTGATGATGATGATGATGATGATGATGAAGAAGAAAAATAATTAAATCAACTGAATCTGCTCATATCTCCCTGAATGTGTACTTAAGGGCTCTAATGTTATTTACATTATTTACAGCTGTGGCTGAATACAAAGCAAACAACTGGAAGTTTAATCTCAGGAACCCTGTGACACTGAGGAAGTATTCCAATCAGGCATAACATTATGACCACCTTCCTAATATTGTGTCGGACCTACTGTGACGACTGAGCTGAGAAGCAGCATGAACTTCAGCAGTTTGAGCTACACTAGCTCTTATGTTGGATCAGCCATCATGACCCCATCACTAGTTTACTACTGTTCCTTCTTTGGACCACTTCTGATAGATACTGACCACTGCAGACCAGGAACACCCTCCAAGAGCTACAGTTTGGGAGATGCTCTGACCTAGCTGCTAACATCAACTTTGAGGATAAAATTTTCACTTGCTGCAAAGAGTATGCTTATAGTCATTTCCATCACTAGGTGTAGTTTATATTTAGTCATTTTAAGGCATTCAGCACTCAATGTAGCTCAGGATCAATGGCTGATTGGTTTCTTCTGTAATTCTGTATTCACTGAGAATGAATCCAAACTCCTCCATCCATCAGAAGCACCAGCTCATGCTACACGTCCATATAAAACCCCGCTGCTCCCGCAAAACGCCAAGTTTTCATTAAAACACTAATCATTCCGTTTAAAAACCCTCTTACAGCATCAATCTACTCCATCCTGCCCCCATTTAACCTACCGACCTATCAAACCGCCCCACTACATCAGTCAGTCCTACCAGTTTAAATTAAACTGCCCTCTTTGAGCCTTTCGCAGGTTCTCTAATACCGCTGACCTGAACATCATTAAAATAATTGTGGGTGGATTTCAAACACGCCGTGTCTGAAGGACAGACCAATGAGATTTCAGAGCCTGAAGCTTTTTGCAGTGAGCAGAACCACAAATCAAGATTGAAATATTACTAGCTGTGTGATTTTTGCCATAGATGCTGACATAGTGCATACTATCACTCAGTTTTGAAAGGGACCATGCATTTTTACTTTGGTCTGTACCAAGACACATTACACACCTCTGTATTTTTATTAATGTATTATATTTTAATTAAACTATTGTAAGATTTATATGTACTTGCCCTGTTTGCATTACACCGGAGAGACACAATGCCCACTTCTGTTAAAAACACAAGTCTTACTTTTAGTCATACTTTTACTTTTTACTTTCCATCTTTACTTTCCATCCTTTGTGTCAAACAATGTCTGGCTCTTGCACAGGGTCACGGTCGTGCTAAAAAGTGCCTAACATCATTAAACTCTTATTATCAAGTTGGAGGGATGTAATGTATTTCCTCACTAGTATATTCGGCTTCCATGTAACTCATTACTTATTTAATCTGTTTACTCATTATTTGAATATATGTTCTGTGTATGTTTTCAAAGTTTCCTGTGAGTTATTGTGACAGATTTTTGGAATTCTTTGTCAAATGACAGTGATTGACATGTAGAGGTGAGCCGTCTTGTGTATGTATGGTATTGCATCATATTTTTACTTTTTACGCTTGCTACTCCAGCTAAAAATATATTTTATTTCATATTATACTTATTTTATTGTCATATAACCGTGGATCATAGCAAGAAAACTTGCTAACTTGGTTTCATTACAAATATTTAAAAAATCTTCACAATTTTGGCCTCGAGTGTAAATGATTTCATTCAGACACAGCTCAGGTGGTGCAGCAGGCAGTAATGCTAGTCAGCTATCCGGATATTTCAGTCATGCAATCTATAGGCTGGGCAAAGATCTAGAGCCTCATTAAAACTCAATAAAATAAACCTTACATTTTATTTTGTGGTTACAAGGTGCGCACACTGTTCTATATCATCCTACAGCAGACCTCTGACCTCTTCTGAACCATGCTATGTTAAACTGCTATGAGGCACGGAATTCATGGTATTCACACTATACAGCCAAAAGTATCTGAACACCTTGATGGTCATGATTCCAATTAATATGATGAGCCTTTCTTTGTGAAGTTTGGTGGTTCTCCCCGGGTCTGTGGGAGGAAAACTATGACTTGTTTGCTTTGGCTTTCAACAGGATTTGGGAGCATGTGTGTGGGAATTTATGCCTTTTGGACAAAAGAAAGTGAGGTCAGCAATACATCTATAAAGCATATGTACTAACTGCTAAACCATTAACATTAAAACTGTCTGTATTCCTTCTTTTCTCTGAATAAGCAACCACATTAGTGAGGAGATTATGAACCGTATCTCAGTTACAACGTTTTAAGTCGTTCGTCCACTCGTCTGGTGCTAATTTTACACTCAAGGGACCTAAGAAGAATGTAACACTTTTTTTTTACAATTTCTTCCCCTGAGATTTTCTTTCCTTGTCTTTTTTTGTCCATAATTGAGGTGTCACTATGTGTGAACTCTGATAGGTGAGCTCATTATTAAACTGTAATCTAGTACTAACACATTGGGCTGGAGCAATAATCAGGATGGATGTAAGAATGGGGAGGGAGGGGGGAGACTGGGAATAGCAGGGGCGGAATGAAGAAATTAGAATGTAGGGAGAAAGGAAATGACTAGAACAGGCAGATACAGGGAAGAGAGATGAAAATTTGGGCGAGTAAAGATAAAATGACTTCAGTAAACAAGCAGCAGTCTTACATTGCTGTAAAATACTGTAATGGATAAGGATAGATATTGAGCCTCTCTAAAATAGAACATAATCCTTGTACAGTGCTGGTGGTGTCTCATACACTAACCTTTCATCATCACAATCTGCGTTCAAGTCTCTGTGGGGTCACCAGACTGGTCAGGGACTTAACTACCAGATGTAAAATCTCCTCATGGTTACTGCAACAGTGACTCTTCATGTCAGGTTAAGGTTTTAGTCCTTTAAACAAGTGCAGTTCTCTGTAAGATTCCCCCTCAGAGGGATTTCAACATTTAATATTTATCACTTTGTTTGATGTTTGCATGTGAAATTTTGGGTTGCCAGATTTTTTGTGTTAAATTAAAATCAAAGCGAAAAATGCATAATCTCTCCACGTCTGCATGAGTTTCTTGTTTCAAGTTTCAAGTGCTTCGGTTTCCTCCCACAGTTCAAAAAACACAAGTGTGGTACAGTTTTTACGCCAGCTTCCCTTCCTGACTCAACCCTCCCTACTTATCCGGGCTTGGGACCGGGACTTCAGTGCACTGGTTTGTGAATCCTAAATGACAAGATACCTACAGGAGGACTCAGTGTCTAATTTAACTTGAATTCATGTTTTTGGACTGTGGGAGGAAACCAGAACTCCCAGATGAAACACACGGACACAGGGAGAACATGCAAACTCCACACAGAGAGGACCAGGACCGCCCACCTGGGAAGTGACCCCAGGACCTTTTGAGGAGACAGTGCTACCCAACGAGCCAACGTGTCACCCACAAACATGAAATAAATAAATAAATATTTTGTTATTTTTATTAGTTAGTAGAGAATCCAGCTAAGAGCAACAAGCTAAAATCTCCCGTCCCATGTTGCTATCTCGTGCTAGCACACTGCTAAAGTTTGCACAAATCTCCCAAACCCCTCCTGACCAGAATGTAAAGGCAAAGTTGGAAGGTTGAATCCATACAGACCTAGCCCTGGTGGTCAAACTGGGTAAAATCCATTGTCATTACAAACTGTGTGTGCTGTATCGCTGATCAATATCTATATCAATTCCATCAGGAGAAAGTCGGCCACTCCTCCTCGTTTTCTTTGATTGTTATCCATCGATTTCTTTTCCTTTAATTTGCTCGAGGTCGCCGACTGATGCTAATGTGATCACACGCACACCGATCAATAATTGCTTATTCTAGCTTATCTCCAAACTTAGAACTTCAGAAACGACTTCACGTCAACGACCGAGCCGGAACATAATGGGTTTCGTACAGGTACTGTTAGTGGGTAGAGCATTTGGCTAGCAATGCAAGATTGTAGAATAGACCTCGACACTTTTGGCCTTGTGGGTGGGTAAAAAAAAAGAGTATTAGTAAAAATGACAACTAAAGATGTTTCTGTATGTTTACATCAGCATCCATGAGTGCAGTGTTTTTCTAAGCATCCGAATGAAACGGTTTTTCATTTGTTTGAGGATCACCAGATGATCAGAAATGCAGCAGTTTAAACAGACAGGGTAAGTTTTGTCCACCACCTTTGTGCTAGTACAGAGAAGAACCTTGAGGCCCATTTCCCCTTAATCCTGAGGTTGAGCAAAATACAGGAATGAGGTACTGAACAGGATTGGAGAAGCAGTATAAAGCATTAATTGACAATATTATAGTAACTAATAGGGCTTTAACGATGCACCACGAGAGATTTGATAACTGATTTATAAATTCCACGATTTAAATCGATTTGAGACGCAAAATGATCAATATTCACCAGAAACAGCCGAGGGCGCTGGTTGACAGCATCGGTGATTCGAACCTGGCTTTCCAAACAAATTGCACTTACTCCAAAATGTTTTGCATAGTTTGTAAGAGCTTAGAATCAAAAGAGTGTCATTAAAAGGTATAAAAGGTCAAAAACTTCAAGTACAGTA
>JAYDZG010000010.1:23354138-23368279 GCA_034509265.1 Microcambeva bendego
TAGTATACATTTATATAGGATAGAATAGTATAGAATAGTATAGTATCTCTCTCTCTCTCTCTCATCGGCATGCACACACACACACACACACACACACACACACACACACAGATATCCCCACCCCTCCTTTTTACGTGCCATAATTAGGAAATAACTTCAGTCCGATTTGATTGTTCTTCATTTGCTCCCTCCTCTCCCCAATGAATGGTGATTAAATTGTGCATATAAATAAGGCACTCACTAATTAAACGAGCCAACGGGCAATTATTACTTAATGATAAGTAATTTCACCTCATTTAGAAGGTAAATCAGAACAGAGGGTATTAGCAGTATAGAATTGATATAAAACCCATTTAGCTGTTAGATCAGAGCTGATCGCTTCTCATGTCCTGATGGCGCAACACGAGTGATCAGTGACATAAATAATTACATTTTCTTTTATTATTTGGTATTGGGTATTTTGAAATATGCTAAGACAGATTATTATTAACCAGCTCAGCATTGTTTTTCATGCGTAGAAAAGAAAAAAGAACCGTTTTGTTTGGGCCAGTGGGCGGTGAACAATAGTGTCCTCTAGAGGAGAGTGAACCCTAACTCTTCACGTAAAACCAATACTACAAGATATCTTAAAGACCTCAGATGTTTGTTTGATTCATGAATAAAATCACAAAATAAGTTCCAGTTTAAAATATCTTATAAATATCATCATCTTTAGCCTGCATAATTAAAAATAGAAAGTGGTTACAGACCCCAAAACGCTCATGAGCAGGAAAACAATGTGCACATCATCACCCTGGACTAACACCAGTATGTGACAGTACCAGTATGTGAGTCTATTTCGGGCTCCGGTGGAAATGTGCGTCAGTGGCGCTGATTTTTGCGTCAGGTTCGCGACAGTGACGAGCGAGTCTGGCGGTAATGAGGCTCCTTCCCCCACCTCATCAGGACCTCATCAGGACCAGCCCTGAGTCTGGAGCATCTCTTCATGGAGCCGTGAGGAAGTTAAAGAGGATCTGTTCTGGTTTTACAGGATTCAACACAGCTTGAGGTGTTTCAGCAGTTTGGTGTTTTAATTCTGTCTCCTGTAGCTACATCTTATTTTACCAAAGCTTAAAAATTAACAGTTTACGAATTACTTTTGTTTGCAACACTTAAATTCCGTTTACAGATCCGAATAAATAAATAAATAGATAAATAAATATTTTACTAAAATGCTGTAGCTCTAACGGTGCAGTTTTTTTTTTAGAAAGTTTTTAGAAGCTAATCATTTCTGAAATCGTATTTTAATCTGAATGGTTTTAGTATTTTTTATTAATTCACACACGAGCAGCTGACAGGGTACAGCACTAGTAATCAAAAGGTCGCTGGTTCAAGTCCTACAACTCCCAGGATGCCACTGTTGAGCACAAAGTCCTCAACCCTCAATTGCTCCGACTTGCACTGCACTTAAAGTGTTTGCTAAATGTCCGAAATGTTTTTTTTTTAATTATTTTATCTTGTAAGTGTTTTGTTAGAAGAGAGCAAATTCAGCACCTACAACACTACACTCTGCCTGTAAGTCTGAAATGACTCGTATGTCAAAATCATATGTTCAATAGAAATCTAAACAACGAGGTTACTCCATAAAAGAACATTTAGGGTGCTAGTTAAAACAGTTTTTAGTTGCTTTTGTCATTAGGTGCATGCACTCCAAAGAAACAAGTTCCCGCAGTTACATTTCCACAGCATGGGATGATGTGTAGTTTTATCTGATCCAGATAGAAGCTTATTTGAATAAACTAAAGAGAAACTCTAATGAATCTGTCCCATGCACAATCCTATTTACGCACACTTTTTTTGGAGAAACGCATCATAAACCCCACAAGCTCCAAACCCCAATGAAAACCAAGTCTTAGATGGATGGGTATTTCCTATCAGTCCCTCTCCCAAAACTTGATTGGTGCTTGTTCTTGGCGACGCGGTTGATGACGTGTCCAATCCCAGAACACGTGGGTGGCGATGAGCGGCGCTCCCATAAACAAAGACACATTGGCGCGGCGCGCTAGTGTAGAGCGGAGCACCACAGCCTCTCTCCTCCAGCATCCAACCACTGGCTCTTTACTTCTGCTCGAACTGGACATTTAAACGCGCACTTTTTACTGCAGAGCAACCTGCATGCGTATGGATACGATAAGTTTTCTCATGGTGATTTAAAGGTATGTCTTGACTGGATTTTTGCGTATTTTTGCTGTACTGCGCAGGCTGCATGGCGCAAAATTCCTGCGTTTGCTAAATTATTGAGCATTAAAGATCCTTATATTTAAACTTTTTAAAGGGGTGCATGAGGATACCCGAGGTCTTGTTGCGCGTAAATTGCTCTGCGCGCACCTAATCTTACGCGCAAGTGAGAAACACTTTCAGCAACTTAGGTGTGTTAAATTGTTGCAACTTTTACAACCTTCACACGCAAGAAAGTCTTGAATTGAAGCTTTTTCATTGTTATTTTTAAACGCTTAAGGAATGTGAGGGTGACTGGATGAGACGCGTGTGGTTGTGCGATACGGCATCATTAAGAGTAGCCAATGAACTTATATGACCTTATAAGACATAATGTGCATTTGGAATTGTCTATCCGAGACAAATGTTGTCTGTATTACATTAGGAAGGAGATTCCAGCATCGGACCTCTTTTCTTGAACCCAGTTTTGTATAATCAGCTGACAGCACCGAGAAGTTTGAGGGCAACGAGGAAAAGTTCTACGGCTGAAGGTACAAATTTTACTAAGAAATAAATAACCTGTAGTTTGTTCATTCATTTACATTTTTAAATAAAGTATACTGTATATTCACCTATAAGAAAATCTATGAAATTCATACGTCGGTGTCCAATTTTACCAGGAAAGCCTAAAAACTCTTGCAATAAGAAGTGATGGAAACAGAAAGGAAACAAACATTTCGGTCTGAAAATTATATTCAACAAAATTATTTTATTTTATTTATGTTTGGATTAATTTGGATCTCGAACTGTTCTTGTAATATGTAAAATTTAAGGAGTAATAAATTCCAAGCTAGATTTAGTGCAAATCGGAGACATGCAATGTAATATCTGCACAGAATTATTGAATGCTTTACCTGGTCTTGTGGAAACCTCTCCAATTCCTTAAATGTCCTGGTAAACTCAAAGATACGAAGAAAGTGTTTAAAGTGTCCGGAGCGTGTAAATGCGTAAACACGTTGTACGATGAATTTAATTTGATGTAAAACTTTGTGAAGCAAAAGTGTCTTAATTTTCACCTGTATTGTAAAATCCGGGTTGGAAACCTTCCTAGTTGACATGTCTGGTCTCTCTGCACTCTTCCTGGTTGCAGCCATGCCCTGCGTCCAGGCTCAGTACGGCTCGTCTCCGCAGGGTGCGAGTCCCGCCTCGCAGAGCTACAGCTACCATGCCAGCGGCGAGTACAGCTGCGACTTCCTCACGCCCGAATTCGTCAAATTCAGTATGGACCTGACCAACACCGAAATCACAGCCGCCACAACTTCTCTACCCAGCTTCAGCACCTTTGTGGACAGCTATAACCCCGGTTACGACGTCAAACCTCCGCCGTGCCTCTACCAGGTGCCGCCCGCACACGTCCCCGATCAGCCCTCGATCAAAGTAGAGGATGTGCCCGGGATGCACGGGTACCATCACCATCACCACCCGCACCACCATCATCAGCAACCGCAGGGCCACCTGGGCCCCCAGTCCGAGGACGTCATGGCGCACTCAGGCACTGTCTACTTCAAACCGAGCACTTCGCCTCACGGACCAGGAACCGGTCCTAATTTTCAAGTGCAGCCGAGCCACGTGTGGGAGGACGCGGGGTCACTTCATGCCTTCCACCAGAACTACGTGGCGGCCGCGTCACACGCCATGGAGCAGCGGAAGAACCCCGTGTCGCGCCTCTCGCTCTTCTCCTTTAAGCAGTCGCCACCCGGGACGCCCGTATCCAGCTGCCAGATGCGCTTCGACGGTCCGCTGCATGTGACCATGAGCCACGACGGTCCCGGTGCGCACCGGGGACTGGACGGCCAGAGTTTTGCGCTGCCGGTGCGTAAACAGGCGGGAGTCGCATTCCCGCATTCGCTCCAGCTCGGACCCGGACACCAACTGCTGGATGCTCAGATGCCCTCTCCGCCGTCCAGAGGTTCTCCGTCCAACGAGGGCATGTGCGCAGTGTGCGGGGATAACGCGGCGTGCCAGCATTACGGAGTGCGCACGTGCGAGGGGTGCAAAGGCTTCTTTAAGGTGAGGAGTCTTCAGCAGAGGATGGGACCGCATCGCCTCAATCATCAAGTCGCATTTTATTTATACATTAAAAATACACCAGGAAAGGTTCTGTGTTGCCATTAACTAAAAAGCGAAGGATGGAAAATGAGTTCATTTTAGTGAGTCAAGTGTTTCACAAGAACTCAAACGCGCACCTTTTTTATTATTGGATCCATTGTGCGCATATTTGAAGCATTTTATTTCAAGATTATTTTTCCAGAGCAGATTTGGCCTTTACAATTTAAAGTTGGTGCTACAATGCAATCAGTTTACACCAAAAGAACCGAACACGCACCCATACTGAAAGAAAAAAACACAGAAGGTTCAAGAAACAAAGTTCGTCTACAGGATGAGCAGAACAAACTTTAACTTTTAACTTTAACGTTTTAGATTAATCCACTAAAACAATTCAACAAGAACTCAACAATCTGATTTAACCTAATGAAAGTGATCTGTAAAGTTCAGAAGTAACTATAAAGCACATCAGAACGAGCTTCTTACATTAAAGGAGCGATGCTAACCCAAGTCTAAAGATACACAAGTCCAATGCCAATAGATTTATTTTTAATACTCTTTATTTATGTCTAACATTCGTGCTAGTTTGTCGTTTGCATCTATTCTTGCTCGAATAAGCTGCATGTCTGATGAACATATTACAGGGACAATGTTGATTAGGAATGATGTTAATAAAGTTCTTTTTTATTTCTGTTTTGCGCAGCGCACGGTGCAGAAAAACGCGAAATATGTGTGTTTGGCAAATAAAAACTGTCCTGTGGACAAGCGCCGCAGAAACAGGTGTCAGTACTGCCGCTTCCAAAAGTGCCTTGTGGTCGGGATGGTTAAAGAAGGTAAATCATTTATTAAAGCTCTAATAATGCTGCAGATTTTAATAAGCGTAGGAAGTTGGACAGTTTCATTAGTAAATGAATATATAATGATTATATAGGAAATGTATTGATTACAGAGATGATCATGTGTGTGATTCTTTAAGAACCAATAAATAAATAGATAAACTATGAAACAATAATTACAAATTAAATAAATAAATAAAGATAAATCTCTTGCTGATGCTAATACCCTGGTTTCTCTCATTACCCAGCATGCTTTGAATGAAACACTGAATTGGATTTTTGTTTCTCTTCAGTTGTTCGGACTGCGAGTCTTAAGGGTCGGAGAGGCCGATTACCTTCCAAACCCAAAAGTCCTCCCGATTCCACCCCTCCATCACCACCGGTCAGTCTACTAAGTGCTCTGGTTAGGGCTCATGTGGACTCCAACCCCAACATGTCCAACCTGGATTATTCCAGAGTAAGTATCACCCACTACTGCTGAAAAACATCTTTAGATGAACACCTAAGAGTGTTTAATCATGGTAAACTTGTACACTTGTCCAAAGACTGCGGCTATTAATTCTAGAGAATTCCCTGGATAATGAAATTATTGGATCGGTACTTTATTATAAAGTTTGTCTGTATAATTATTTACCACAACATTGTAGTGCTTTGATTTGAAAGCATGTCTGAGTATTAAAAGTTAAATATGAGGATGGACTCCTTTAGGACCTATAGGTCTGCACATTTAATTCTTAATAAAATCATAATGAAGACACGGCTTGATAAAAAAAAGAATGGAGACAGCCTAATACATTAGAATGAAGACACAGCTTGATAAAATGAGAATGAAGACATAACTTAATAAATGAGAATGAAGCCTAATAAATGAGAAAGCATTTTGCTCTTCCCGTGGATCTCACGGCTGATTTATGAAGGATGCTCTGAGTCACTCGAAGCTCCGGCAGCATCAGAGTTGAGCTTGAATCTGAAATGTGTTTGCAGTTCCACGCCGGATCAGATTATCAGTTGGGTGGAGATGATACGCAGCATGTTCAGCAGTTCTACGACCTACTGACGGGATCGATGGAGATCATCCGCGGCTGGGCGGAAAAGATCCCCGGGTTCACCGATCTTCCCAAACCAGACCAGGACCTGCTGTTCGAGTCCGCCTTCCTGGAGCTGTTCGTCCTGCGGCTCGCCTACAGGTAGCATCAATCAAATGACGAGAATAATAATTCATCATCATTATAATCACATTTCTTACTGAATTGCGTCAACATGCCAATTAACGGATAATACGAGTTACGCGTTTATAGAAAATGTTAATACAAAATAACAATTATATATATATATAAAAAATAATATTACTTAATAAAGGGATTAGCCAGACATTGTGATGTTTTTTAGAACCTTCTTATCCTTGGAACCTTTTTTTCTTCAAAAAATTATCCGAAATAAATGTTCCTAATTATTGGATTTGTTGGGGACACAGGTACACGTTAAGCACGATGTTTCCGGGATAACCGCGACCCCGATCAGGATGGAAGCAGAAAAAATGCTTAGTAATGTGAAAGCCAATAAAAATTGTCAAATGATCGAATAACCAGATGACCTCAAACGTGTTAAACTAATAACGAGATAAAACTAAACTTTGTTTAAAAAGATTACAATTAAAGATTCGATTTTTGAGACATTTGAAAATACTTTAGATAAAGATAAATAAATATGTTTAATAGATTAATGCATTCAACACACACACACACACACACACACACACACACACACACACACACACACACACACACACACACACACTTTAATCCTATTACGCATTTTACGTTTTTTTTTTAATCTAACCCATCTGATTAAGACTGGTTCTCTGTTTCTGGCAGGTCGAGTCCGATGGAGGGGAAGCTGATTTTCTGTAACGGGGTGGTCCTGCACCGGCTGCAGTGTGTCCGTGGTTTTGGTGAATGGATCGACGCCATCGTGGAGTTTTCCTCCAGCCTACAGAGCATGAACGTGGACATCTCAGCTTTCTCCTGCATCGCAGCTCTCGCCATGGTCACAGGTGAAGAACATCTCAAGTCTGTAATGCTGGAAAGTCTAAAGCATGAAGTTTGATGGTGATCAGAACTAAATCACGATAATCAGCTTTGGTTTTGCGTCTCTTGATCTTATAGTTAATGTTTAAAAGCGTGTAAAGAATATGGAACAAAATCAACGATGAGTATTATTATGGACCCACCGCGCTGGGTTCTGGCACATTTCTTCCCAGTGAGATGAGGAGCGTTTATTAACTAGTTATCTTTTTACAATGTTTTTAGACTAGTGGAGTTTTCAATCAATCAAAAAGAATAAAATGTGTTACAATACGTGATTAATAATCAGATGGAAATATCTTCTCCATTTATGTTATCCATTATAGTCTATTGGAGGAAACGTGATAGAATAGACTGGTCATTATTACGGACTAACTCCAGAAGTTAAAATCTTTTCCATTGTTATTTTGAAGAATGTATTTTATATTGTTATGATTCACGAACGAACAAGTTAAGAGAGAAAATAAATAAAGATTAAATTGTTAAAACACAATTTGTTTCACGATGAGCAACGATCGCATTTGACTCTGGAAAGGTCAGCATCGGAAGATTTAAGAGTTTTCTGAGATTTCATGATACTTTACTAAAGCCTTGCACGGGCGGCACGGCCCGTCGTCTCACAGCAAGAAGGTCCTGGGTTCGATTCCCAGGTGAGACGAATCGGAAGAGAGGTGGATCGGAACCGTCCGTGGACTGGTGTACTGATGAAGCCTGTGTGATGAATAAGTACCGTGGCTGTAATTATGCGGACTTTATTCATCATTCCTCATTTTCGCTCATCTGTTTCTTCACAGAGAGACACGGACTCAAAGAACCCAAGAAGGTCGAAGAGCTCCAAAACAAGATCGTGAACTGTCTAAAGGACCAAGTGGCGTTTAACGGAGCTGCCCTGAACCGCCCCAACTACCTGTCCAAACTGCTGGGGAAGCTTCCGGAGCTGCGCACACTGTGTACACAGGGCCTCCAGCGCATCTTCTACCTGAAACTGGAAGACCTGGTGCCCCCTCCTGCAATAATCGACAAACTTTTCCTCGACACGCTGCCCTTTTAAATACCCAGAAGAGAAGAAAGAGAGAGACTTGCTCGAAAGACCTCCACTCACTTCCACAGACTCTTCAAGAGCACGAACGATCACGACCCTTTTTTTTTTTCAAATTACTATTATTATTTTATTTGTAAAGAATAAAGATAAAGGACATAATAAATGGCATCTCATCGTGAATTGCCAATGCCGATTTCTGAAGTGAGTGGGAGACGTGGTGCGTTTTCCTCGAACCTGCTTTATGTCATTATAATAAACGAGCCGTCATTGAGAGGGGAACAGTTTAGACTTTTCCTAGCTCTACCAGGACATTTCTTAAAAGTGTGAAATCTGTGAATATTCTGTTGAAATGCTAAAAGTCTAAATCACTGGAAACGGCGCGTTAAATGTATTATATTCCATTTATATTACGCATACACGTTAGATTTATGTAAGAGCGAATTGTACAAAGAGAACAAGTAGTTTTCTTTCCTTTTTATAACTTGTGCCTGTGTGTTTATGTCAGGACCAGACAGGAGGCCACGCATGTTGTAGAAGACTATAGGCACTTACTATCCAGGTGATGATGTCTATATTAAACATGGCTATTGATATTATTCCGGACACTATGTAGTCTGCTAGATTTTATAGGCAAACAAACAAAAAAAGATTCGTAGTATTGGGACACCTTTATGTATGATTGTGGAGGAGCTAAAAAGTATTTAATCTGTAAATAAGGAAAACCAGAAAGAAGCCCATAGTGTTCGTAAGATCGTCAGCCATCCCTTGTTTGTATGTGTCGTATGTATCGTTGCTGTTTAATATAAATGTTTTCTATATTTATGATTTGTTCTTTGGTTGCCGAGCCATAGACGCATGGTAGCTGATTCCAGAAACACCCAATTTGTATTTGTTTTACTGTCAGAGAGAGAAATCTTTAATTTATATTTCATTTTGCATCCATCTGAAATGAAAAGTTCCGTGTCTCTTATATACAGAAGTAAAATGATCTAGTGTGCGGAGCATCACTGCCCTTTTCTATGTTCATTTGATTCCGAATCCAAATCCAACCAAACCAGGAAAAGGAATATTTAATATTTACTAATAAAACCTTGAAACAATTATTCATTTTTTTCCGTTTTCCGTTTTGAGGATTATTTCTATTCCTAAAGTAATTCTTTCTATAAGCGTTTTATATAAGATAACGTCACATACAAGTACAAATGCGAATTTACTGTAGCTTAATAATAATTGTGTTTCAAAGCAGCACAATACTTGATTTGATCTGTAATATCATTTAAATGAAATTTGTGACATATAATAGTATTACATAGTACTACATTCTAATATTTAACTAAAACTAAAGGTTTGATGTTTGGTGCTATATTGCGTTACTTAACATTCACTTTTGTTTCCATATTTACTTTATTTATGAATATAAAATCTACAATCAGAAATGTACGATTATTCGAAGCAAACCTTTTTTTTTTAAATATATATAATTCAAGCCCAAACTCGTCATAATAAAACCCGATTTACCCGACAGAGCGCAAATTAAATCAGTTTTAGAATCATACATAAAGAAACGCGCACAATTAAACACTTTTAATTTAAGGTCCCTGTAATATTTCTTTCTTCAAAATAGTTAAACGATTTTACAATCAGTGAATTGAGTTAAATCAACAACAAGAAAAAAAGAAACTAGAATTCACACCGCAGGTTCCCAAAATGCGACATTTATGATCATGCAGCATGTTTTAAGGAAAACGCAGGTCAGGTCTAACACATGTGTACATCTGGTTCAATTAAATTCATTGTTTTGTTACATTTATTTTCAATCGTATTATAAATCAAATAACACAAAAGGATGGAGGAGGTTTGGATTGTTTTCCATCCGAGCGCACAACGATTTGCGCATCAACTAAAATCTCCAGCACCAACCGAAGCTGTGAAATCAACCCAACCTCTGTCGTGACTTTAGGTGGGGTTCGTTTCACTAAAGAAAGGTCTTAATGTCTGAGCTTTTTTTTTAAAGATCGGCTAAAGCCAGGATGACCACCAACGAAATGAGATGTTCCATGTTTATTTGCTTCTGTAAATCTAATGAGGTGGTCTGGAAACTTCGATGCTTTTAGTTTGCTATGGTAAAAGAAAGTGAGTGGTGCTCTGCTCTGGGTTTGTTTCCTCCATGGCAACACGAGTTCAGGAGAAAGTGCTTATTAATAACGAAGACAAGCTGAATAAATGAACGAATGGAAAAAGAAATGAACTCACATTTAAGTTCCTTACATACTCACTGAAGTTCACATCTATACAAGTGATTTTCACTTTAGAAGAAGGGGTTAGAAGAAGTGAATTCAACCAAGCCAACCAAGGGTAAGGAAAGACGGTTTAATGAACACTTTAAGGAACAGTTTAGGGAAGGCACTTTCCTCTTCCAACGTGACTGTGACCCTGTGCACAAACAAGCTCTGTAAGAGAAGAAACTCCAGTGGCCTGCTGAACATTAGGCTTTCTTGACCAACATCAGTGCCCAGTCATACAGATGCTTTATTGATTAACTGGGCACAAATCCCCATAGAGTTAATATTAGTCTATCATTCTATTTTAAAACCATGTTTGCAACAAGCTCAAAAGCAGTTATGCATATTTCAATAAATCCATAGAAAGAATAATGAATAAATAATGATATAAATTAAGTCAGTATTATTATTGTACAATTTTTTATTACTGTGGAAATCATTGCTTTGTATGTTGTGCAATGTACTGATGTGTTAAACTCCCTATGGTCATACAGGGTGCATAGACTAGTGCATTGTAGGTTAGAACCCAAGCCTGGATAAATAGGTGAGGATCGTGATCTGGCATAAAAACTAAAAAGTCAATGTGGATCAGATCTGCTGTGGCGACACCTAACGGGAACAGAGAAAGAAGAAGAAGAAGAGTATGATTATTCTTATGATTATTCTTTTGATTCTTCTTCTTCTTCTTCTTCTTCTTCTTCTTCTTCTTCTTCTTATTATTATTATTATTATTGTTATTATGACTACAAAAATCAGATCTGTTATTCATCAGACTTATGGTTTTAATTTAAATGGCCTTGTATTTCACTGATTGTAGTTTTTTTTAAAGTATTTTTTATTCATAATAGACAAAATGACAAAAATATACAATTTACTGCTAATATTAAAAAGCACTGTCCAGTATTTCCTTCTGTAACTTTAATGTCTAAATAGATCAGAACAAGGGGTGCTGAAGTGACACAGCACCTGCATGGACTTGATTGGCCAATTTCTGATTCTCTAGTCATTCGGAGGTGCATGTGAGCACTTTCAGTGCTTGTCCCAAGACTAAAGAGGAACAGGGGGATTGTTTAGGAAAAGATTTAGTGTAGTAATGAATGTGCCAGATATGGAAGCAGACCAGATCCGATCAAGTACAGGAGAAAGCAGGCATGTAAATATGAATACAGCAGCCCCTTGACATTCTGACATTTTGGGTTCCCGAAGCAATGGACATCACAAAGAAGTGCTCGAATCTAGTACATAGTTATTTTTAAGCATAAATAAATAATTATTGATGTTTTATTTGGATAAAGGTGTACAAGTGTATTTATTTGCAAATTCGAGCTCGTCAGTGCCAACTGAACCGTTTTGGGGACACTGAGCTAGACCTTATCTGACCTCCTAGCGCTTTGTACCACCTAGTCTCGGTTTTAACGGCGATGCTAACCGTGTTAACTTAGTAAGCATTCGAATGAGCTGATGTATAAAGCAACGTCCTGATTATTTAGGTTGTTCTCTATGTAGAGAGTAAACAGGAAGAGCAGCTGAGTCTCAGAACACACTCCATATAGACAGTGAGCAAAGATTCAGACAGTGGACGGTGTTTTACGGCAGAGCACACGTACTGTACTGAAATGTGAAGTGTGTGTACTAGTGTGTATTGTTCTTTATTATTGTTTATTACAGTCATGACTGTTCTATCATTTAAGATTTAAGGGGATACAAATGTACAGATGTTAGAAAGGTGTGGTGGAAGGTCTAAAAATTGATTTAACATACAGATATTTTTGGACGTAAGAACAGAACTTGAGTCCTGGTTCCACTCTATTTCTTCTTGTTGAGTGTTAAATAACATTTGAGATCCAAACAAGACATTTTTCTCGGCACTACTCTCAGTGATAGGGCCACAGACCGTACTGTACTCGAGGTTCTCATAAGGCGGAGACCTGTCGGAATAATTAGATCACTGGCACAAAAAAAGAGAATAGGGACTAATTCCAAGTCAAATTAAGATTGCGCTCAAAAGCGCTTTGGTGACATTTAGCAGATCTGTGTGTGTGTGTGTGTGTTGGGGGGGGGTGTTCTGCCTTCTCTGTGTTGACTGAAGTAATCGGTTCGGTTGGTGAAAGCCTAATCTCTCTGCACAATGGAAAAAAGAGGACATGTAGACATGTGAGAATTACACGTGTCGAGGGATTTTCAGTGGAAGTTTAAAACGAGGCGACGTCGCCTTTTTACACCCGCTTCATCCAGACTGACAGATCGTACCGAGACGTGCAGAAACCTCGTGCTCTCGTCCGTCGCTGGCTTCTGCACGGAAGCGCGACACCGGAAACGCCGACACGGGTCCCGCCGCGGCTCCTTAAGTGCACCGACAGGTAGGAATGATAATGCGCCGGTCCGTTTTAAGAGCCGGCGGAGAGCCAGAGAGGCCTTCAGTACTAAGAGGCCTAAAGCACCATCATTAAATGGTACGGCGGCGCTCACCGTGACCCCTGAGTGAGGACGGGTCACAACACGGGTCGTACCGGAGTGACACGCTGGTTAAAGTGGCCGATTCAGAAAAAAGAGGGGATGCAATGCGTAGAAGAGTTCAGCCGGGCACATTACTGCACCGCTCCCGTGACCGAGGGGCGAAGTAGCGCTCTAATGCAACTCGTTCTTACATAACAATTACACACACCGCGAATCTTCCTTCTGTGAGTCTGCTGTGAGGGAAAATGATTGTGTGTTCCTGGCTTGTAAAAACTCTTTTGAGCATCCGTGGGCCAGGAAATATTCAGTGGTAATTCACTACTATTAGCTTTAATCTGAATGTGTGTACAGTTCACGTGCACATTAAACTCTGAAGGACAAAACAGGCTAAAAAGAAAGTAAGTAGGTAAAATAGTTAGTTAGTTAGTAAGTATGTTAGTTAGTTGGTTGGAAGGTAAATAGGTAAGAAAGAAAGAGAAAGAGAGAGGGACAGAGGGAGGACAGGATGGAGGGTGGATAGATGGATGGATGGATGGAGGGATGGAGGTATGATGGTAGATGGATGATGGATAGATGATGGATGAATGATTGATGAATGGGTGGAGGATGAATGGATGGTTGATGAATGGATGATGGGTGGATGAATGATAAATAGATGGTGGATAGATGATGGATGGGTGGATGGTGGGTGGATGATGGATGGATAGATGGATGATGAATGGATGATGGGTGGATGAATGATAAATGGATGGTGGGTGGATGAGTGGATGGTGGATGGATGGAGGATGGATGGATGATGAATGGATGATGGGTGGATGAATGATAAATGGATGGTGGATGGATGATGGATGGACGGATTGATGGATCGATGATGAATGGAAGGAAGGAGGTGAGGGAGAGAGGAATGAAGGAAATGTTTTAAACATATATACACAAACACCCTACTGGTGACCAGGTGGAGTTGCAGGACTTTCCGCTAGCACACCAGCACCAAGAACTCTTCAGGTCAAAACTCGTCTGCTGGGCGCCATTCTAGCCACTACCATGCAAAAGCCAGATCATTGTAATGCCAGTCTCAGGCCAGATAAATAGGGAGGGTTGTGTGAGGAAGGGCATCCGGCATAAAAACTTTCATACC
>JAYDZG010000010.1:23841751-23854114 GCA_034509265.1 Microcambeva bendego
TACATACATGGTTTAGAAGGTGTTTAAAAATAAAGGAAATGACCTCATCGAGGGAAGTCCCGCCCTCCTGTGGCGGTCGAACTCGGACGTGAACCTGCCGCAGATCTTGGCGTCCGGATCCAGATGATCCATCAGCAGTTTGTACGTGAGCGCTCTGTTCCTGCACTCCGCCAGCAGCTGGCGATGGGCGTGGCGGTTGTAGGTCAGGTAGCCGAGGGCGTCGGCGCAGGCCGCGCGTACCTGGTCGAAGCGTGGCGGTTAGCGGATTAGCCTCGCGTCGGCGGGTGCCCGGATTTACGGGACACGTACCTCGTCGTTATGGGAGTGCAGGTGAGCGCAGAGGTGCTTTATCGCGCCCATGGTCACCATGGCGTCCGGTATGCCCCGCCTCTTGTGCGCCAGGCTTGCCAGGAAGCGAGCTGGAACGGTGAGACGCAAACCGAAACCATTCTGAGACCACCGAGCGCCGCTTTTTATCTCCTAAAGCGCGACACTAACGGTGTAAACAGACCACAGACGGCCACTCTGACCTCTGCTGGCTGTTCGGGGTACCGCGACAGCACCCGTGGGCTGTGGAGTACCTGTGATGACGACGGCGGCGGGGTTTTCAGACTGCAGTAACTCCACCAGGATGGTGACGCCCCTCGCCGTCAGGGTCACGCGGTCCGAGCCTTCGATGACTTTGGCTAACACGATTATCTGAGCAGCGACAAGAGACTTACAGAAGAGTTACGGTATACAGTCTGAGGGTCAAGGGCGTCGCTCAAGGGCCCTACAGCAGCAACCTGTCAGTAGTGAGACTTGAACCGGCGACCTTCTGATTACTAGTCCCGTACCCTAACCACTCGGCCCAGCTCAGTATTCAGAACACTAGTGCCCGGGCCGGTGACGACGCACCACAGGTCAGTTAAGAATCGAGTTATTCTCTTTAAACAGCAGGGGGCGCTGGGCTTGGCTTAAAGAAGCGAAACGACGTTCTTTATTTAGATCAATAAAGGTCACGAAGGTGGGGTTTTATTTTATTTATTTAAAGGCCCAGCGGCGTCTTAGGACTAGTAATCTGAAGGTCAGGTTATGCTGTCGGGCCCTTGAGCGACGCCCTTAACCCTCATGACTGTATACTGTGAATGTACTACGAGTCGCTTTGGATAAATGCCGGAAGTGTCGATTTGAAGAGGAATATTAAAATGAAACGTTGATACCGAGCAGTGATTTATCCTGGTCAGGGTCGAGGTGAACCGACGCCTGGATGTGAACCTACCTGAAAAGCAGCTCTGGCTCTCTCGCGTTCGTCCTCCGAGCTCAGAAACGGCTCGTACGTGTCGACCCCGACGCCGCTGTACCTCCCGGCGGTTAACCGCTCCTCCGGGTCGTCGAGGGCGAACAGGGCGAGGGCGTGGCCGGCCTCCAGACTGACGTTCTGACGGGAGACGGATTGAGAATAGCTTTACCTGTACAGGTGAAAGACTTAAGATGGATTAGAGTAGCGATGGTGCTGAGGGTTACTCGGTCCGGGGCGTGCAGCAGATCCACCACGGTGTCGTAGGAGAAGACCTGCTGCTCCCAGAAGTCCTCCTGAAGGGTTCTATTCCCCATCAGTAAGCACGCCAGCGCCTGAGCGACCTGGACCTGTCGTCACAGACGTATCTCAGTCTCGGCTAGCACGCCGGAGCCGGGATCACGTCGCGGCGAGGGTCAGCTCACCTTCACCTGTAGAGATCGGTGGTCCTGGAGGAGCTCTAATAATGTCGGGACGGCCTTCTCTTCATAGATCAGCCTCTGACTGTTGGGGTTATTAGTGTGAGCCAGTCCTGGGGTACAAAGGAAAGGAGTCGAGAGGCTTAAAAGGGATTACTGTGTGTGTGTGTGTGTGTGTGTGTGTGTGTCACCACGATGAGCAGCGTGGTTTTACTCTATAAACTACAATAAGACTGAAGCGGTCCCTTATCTTGCTCTTATATGCAATAATAAATCATCATAAACGTCTTGTTCTTACACGCCAGGACATTATATTACTAAAAGATGATTCTAAATGAAAAATAATAATAATAATGTTGGAAATGCTGTGGAGGATCCACCGTATTACCGATGCACAGAGCTCGCAGGGCGCCGATGACACTGAGGAGGGTCCTCTCGGTGGTCCGAGACCCTCTCAGGATCCGGACCAGGGGCTGGAAGACCTTCTCCCTGCAGAGCGCTCTCTGGTGAAGGCGGCTGCCCCGGCTGAGTGCCGCCACCGCCTGGCATCCTGTGGGTGAAAGCAGCAGCCCGGTGAGCTCCGGAGGGGATGTGGAAGGAACCGACCCTGAGGAGCGGACCACCACGCGACCTCCGAGTGACCTCCGAGTATGACGGGCGCTGATGGCAAAAACAAGCCCAGAGAAGACATCTTTCTTACAGGGGGGGGGCGTTATGAGTCTAGCAGACGCGGCGCATCTCCGGACAGGAAGTGCCGCTCCTGGACCTGAGCGGACGGCGGTCCAGACGGCGGTCCAGACGCCTGTCAGCCGGTCGTTAGCGGGGCAGGTCCAGCGCCGCCACATCATTGAGGGCTGGATTTACTGCCGCTGGCTCCTCGCCTTGCGAATCTCGGGAGGTTCGCTGGAAACGTCGAGCTTCAGATTTACGCGCGCTCCAGATGTGCCGGGGGTTTCAAATTCCGAGCGAAGGTTGAGCTCGCGAGGACCGGAGAGGGACGCTCGCGCTGGTCTGGGGTTGTTCTTTCATTTCGGGCTTTAAATCCTCGAAATCGGACCGATCTCAGCTTTTCAATGGGCGAAAAGGCACACAGTGACACCCTGGACCGGGCACACACACACCGCCACTCCTGAGTAGTGGCGGTTCCTGAGAAGACTCCTTATAATCCTCCTCCTGAGTCGTCTTCAGGTGTGCACGGGTCTCTCGTTCAGGAGGTACGTGAGGAGATAATGAACATGGCGGCCGGTGCGAGGTGAACTCTAAATAAAGGTCATATAACTCACATAAATGTCCGAATGTCGGGTGTGAGGGGGCTCGGGCGTGTCCGAGAGAGCTTATGGTCCAGATTTAGCCAAGACGTCACAAATGACTCGTTATTAATATTAAAAGGGGTGACAATCTGGTCCCACTGTGGTATGCACGATGCGACGTAAAGCCTCCACTAGTGGGCGATCTTTTTCTGCGGACAGAATGAAAGGATCTTACCGACATACTGCATCTTATCGGATGTCGACAGGACCAGGTCCAGGATGAAGACATGACCCAGGAGCTTGGCGATCTGCTTCTGCTGCTTCGGCGTGTCCCCGGCGAGAGCCCAGAGCGTCGTTGCACCCTGTTCCCGCGTCTCCTGGTGGAACACCTGAAGAGGGAAACGACCGTCTTTTAAAACTCAGCTCTGCCGTTACGACCTCTGCTGGCTGGTCGGAGGGACCGCACAGAAAGGGTGTGTGAGGCCGCCCGGTGCAGGTGAAAAGACGAGGTCGGTACTGAACGCGCGTTGGAGGGTGGGGGGGTGACGATCCTCATCGGATCAGGAAAAGACATGGAAGCGAAGAGACGGTCGAGATACCTTGAGGAGCCACATGAGATGCGTGTGGACGGAGCTCCTCAGGCAGAGGTCCTGAGCCGAGGGGTTCTGGTGCACCACCGCCTCCAGAGTTTTGGCAGCTTTCACCTGTGTGGAGATTTTTGCTGAGCTCAGGATCTGTACCAGAGAACTCAAGGCACCTCCGCCACAGATCAGGTCCTGGTTCTGCCGGTGCCCACGGGCCAGTTCGGCCAGGGCCAGACACGCTTCTTCCTGCAGAACATCTGTAGAAGAAAAAAATAACACTTTATTTAAAATTCAATTATTCGCTTCTGGTAAAAGCAGTACCGAACTCCGCCACTAGGCGGCGCCCGAGCACAGTGTGAAACTCCACCTGAGGTGTCGGTGAGAAGCTCCACCAGCAGCTGAATCCCTCCACTCGTCGCCACGGCGTTCTGGGTCCGTGGGCAGGACTTACACAGGGTTTGGACCGACTTTATGGCGTTCAGCAACACGTCCTGCACGTCAGAGCGCAGCAGCTGGACCACCGGGGTCACCCCACCCTGCACAAAGTCCCAAAAGAAGAAGATGTCTACGGCCCTGCGGACGCGTAGTGGTGTGATGGAGCTCAGCGGGAGATTCTCCGGCTCATCACGCAGCTGACTGGACGCCATCTAGTGGACACAATTGGCAGTGTAGCAGACAAGAGTCCGCCACTGTATATTCTGGTGAAAGGACCGGGTGGTGCAAAGATCCTATTTATTTATTTATTTATTTAATTATTTATTCATTCATTCATTTATTTATTCATTTTTTTTAATTATTCATTTATTTAATTATTCATTTATTTAATTATTTATTCATTTATTTATTCATTTTTTTAAATTATTCATTTATTTAATTATTCATTTATTTATTCATTTATTTCATTATTCATTTATTTAATTATTCATTTATTTATTCATTTATTTAATTATTCATTTATTTATTCATTTATTTATTTACTTATATGACTATGTGTTGTCAAATTTGCAGGGGGATTATCTCTGTTATTTTTTATTATTTCATTTTTAATATGTTTTATGAAATATTTAATCCTTTTTTATTTATTTTGTTAATTGTTGCTGTTCTTATTGTTCTGTATTGTTCACTATTTTATTATTTTTTCGGGTTTTTAATTAATTTATATTTTATTTACGTATTCATTTATTTTGCTATGTGCTGTCAGATATGCAGGAGATTCTTTCTATTATTTTTTATTATTTGATTTTGAATGTAATTTGTTCAATATTTTAATCCTTTTTATTGATTTTAATTATTGCTGTTTTCATTTTTCTGTATTGTTTTCTATTTTATTCTTTTTTTCGGGTTTTTAATTTATTTATTTAATGTATTTATTTTATTAATTATTACTATTTATCTTGTTATATTTTATATCTAATCTGTTGTTTAATTTATTTTTATTATTACTCTAATACATTTTTTTTATTATTTTATTTGTTTATTTATTTAATGAATAATTATTATTTATCTTATTATTTTTATCTAATGTGTTTTTTAATTATTTAATTATTTTATTAGTGATATTTTATTATAACTCCAATCCATGTATTGTTATTATTTTATTTGTTTATTTATTTTACTTTTTTTTTATTTTACAGTGGACTCACTAGCTCTGCGATGTGATTCTGGTACCCGCCGCTGTGCCCGGCCAGGTCTGCCAGGATGACGGTGCAGCGCGACTGCAGCTCTGGATTCTGGACACTCACGAGGTCGATGAGCACCCGGACCGCTTCGTTTCGTACCAGCTCCTCACACACCGGCGCATTCACGGCCAGATGGCACAAGACTGCGGCAGAGATGCGCTGGAGCAACAACGTGCCGCTGCGCAGGAGCTTCACCAGCGCCGCGACGCCACCTGTTCCAGCACACACACACACACACACACACACCGAGGTCGTTATCAGAACGTCGGTGGTCATGTGACCTGCGGTTATGAGCTGTGGTTGTGACCTGCGTCCATGAGGTCTCTCCAGTAGAGGTCGGCGTTGATGCAAAGAGCCTCCGTGCACCTGGCGGCCATCTCCAACGTCCTGCTCTTCTCACTGTGCAGCATCTCTATGGTGAGAAATTGCAAGCACTGCTAGGCTGGCAGGATTCATGTCTTCAGAATTAAGGGCCTCGCTCAAGGGCCCAAGAGCAGCAGCCTGGCAGTGGTAGGGCTCGAACCAGTTGCCTTCTGATAGGATACAGCACTAGCCTGATGGTTAGGGTACAAGACTAGTAATCCAAAGGTCACCGGTTCAAACGCCACCCCTGATAGGTTGTTCCTGTTGGGCCCTTGAGCGAGGCCCTTAACCCTGATTGCTCATACTGTAACTGTAAAGTAATACTGAAAATATAAAAGTAAAATGTAAATGGTTATAACTGTCCCAGGCCCGAAAATGAACTTCGCCCTCTTGCGGAGGCTCGGCGGAGGTTACGCCTAGTAAACCACAGTAGGACCAGATCATCCCACGATAGTGTGTGCTGTGCCGTACCAACGAGAAGCTTCCAGACAGGCAGGCCCTCCAGGTTGAGCTGGATGAGACGTCTGAGGACGTTGGTGTGGAAGTACAGGGTCGCCAGATGGACCGCGTTGTTACCCTTGCTGTCGGTCCGTCTCCAGTCCGCGCCGCTGGCCACCAGGAAGTCCAGGGAGTCCAGGGATCCGGACATGGCCGACAGTAAGAGCGGGGAGCTGTGATACCTACGACACGGCGTTTACTGTTCAAGACGTCCATAAGAGAAAAGGAATGAAGCCTCGCGGGACTCACTCGGCCAGCGTGTTGGCGTCCAGCAGTGTGGGGTCCTTCCTGCAGAGGGCCTGGACACACGCCACCTGACCGTAGAAAGCTGAGAAATGCACCGCCATCCAGCCTCGGCGGTCCACCAGCCTGCAGTCGGCGTGCAGGGCGAGGAAACAGTTCAGAGCCTCGAGAGAACCGCACTGAGCCGCCACATGCAGCGGCGTGAGACCTACAGACGGAGAGAGCCTTCAGATATAGTGGAGGCCAAAGTATGAGCAGTCAAATTAAATACAAGAATGTTACGATTCTTAAGCATGATATGTTTGTTATAGCGTTATTGTTATATCACTTCTATGATATTTTAACGTTTTATTATCTGTATTATCATCATTTGGATTATTATTAGGCGTGCTTTAATATAGTCTTTCTCCAGAACATTCTTCTGTTGGGATCTTCAGGCTTCTTGAACTGCACCCGTCCATCTCGTCTTTCACTATTAACTCTTCCAAGCATATTTATCTTTTTCTGAGTTTGGTTATCTGGGCTTTGATCAAGAATCCATTTGTCTTCTTCACCACTGAAGGTCTCTGAAAAGGCATCGATGGTATGGTCCAGCTTTTGCAGTTGGGGACATAGATAACCACACATGCGTTGTACCTTTATGCGTACCGGAGCTGGCAGACCTCCCGCTGCTTGCCTGGTTGAGGTTCATGCCCGCAGCCGCTAGTTGGCAGATGATGTGGGTTCGGTTATACGTGGCGGCGTGGTGAAGCAAAGACAAACCGTTTATGTCCAGCTCTTCCAGGTGAGCCGAGGAGTTCGTCCGGCTCAGGGTGTAAAACGTGGCCGACAGGCCGTGCTTTACTGCTGCACGGAGTCCGTCTGAGACGCACTGTGGACACGACGTGATATTAAATGCATCAAAACATTCGCCAGGTGTGTTATTATTAAACACTGAAATAAACTCTAACCTTGAGATTCATGGCTTTGGCATGGCCGAACGACTTCTTGAACTGTTCGTGGATCTGGATGTCGGTCAGGGGCAGTTTCTGCTCCCACGTGTTTTTCACTGTGGCGTTCATGGCGTCCCACCATTGGACCGTGTTAGCTTGGGGGTAAAAGGATGCCAGCGGAATCGAGATCACGCTGTACCTGTACAATAAGGGTACAATTGCAGGATCAAAACATAACGAAAACGTGGCAAGGTCTTGATGAGCTGCCGTGGCGTCTTACCTTTTCCCGTCGATCTCGCTCAGCGGTAGAGGAAAGCGTCCTTTGTATTTGGTGTCTTGACGTACCAGTTCGTTTAAGAATTCTTCAGCTTGGACCTGTAAGCTTGTAAAGGCCACCTGAAAAGTAAAGAAAAAATGTATTTATAGAATTATGAGACAGCAAATCATTCTCAAAGGCATCTGCACGAATTATCCAACACTTTATATCTGTGCACAACTCTGTGTGCAGCCATAACTAGGAAAATGAATGACAATGCATTACTACTAATTAAATATTAACTTTTAATGTTTATGACTGATGCACATTTAATTTCTATGACTGATGCACATTTCCTTCTTTACTTAGATTTCCTCTCACATAAATCTGTAAATAGTTGAACTTGGGGCGTTTGTTTTTATGAATACTTGTTTTAAATCTTTAGATTAGAATATCTTGCTGAAAGTCTTTAAGCAAAATGTTGTTTATTACAATTACAGTTCCAGCATTAGCAGACGTCCTGGCGTTAGCATTAGCTTTCCATTGACGTCATAGCTTTTTTATAAAGATTTAACTTAAGTGAAATGTTAATATTGTGTTACAACAACAAACAATCTTTCACCAACTTATGGGATCTGTGATGGATCTTAACATTATATAAAGCCAGTAATTACAATATGTTAATATTTAATAAAATCTTTATATTTAGCGGACATTTTGAGCTAATCTGAAAATGCTAGGCAGCTTTTCCATTGATATATTAATGCAATTGATGGAAGAAAAGATAGAATAATATAATATCTCCACACAACTATAAAGACACATTTTTAACAAATGTAAATAAATGTAAATAAACATTAGATTCGTTTTTCCGCTCGGTGTTAGTCAACTAGCTGTTGAAAACGTGTATTTGGTGCCATCTAGTGGTCGTAGATGGAACTTACACTAGTCTCTAAGTTTCTCACCTGGGTGTCTACTCATTAAATAAAATAAATAAATAAATAAATAAAATGGACTGTAATATATCTGTGGACAAAAGCTTGAGCTCATCTATATTAGTATTTCAGCGATAACAGCCTCCAGTACCGTGGAAAAGCTTTAGACAAGGTTTTGGAGTGTGTCTAAGAGAATTTGTGCATTTAAAATGAAAGCATCTCTTTTGAGGTCATGCAGTGACGTTAAATGAGCAACGTTTGCCATTTTTTATTCGTGTTTTGCATCAAGCTGACACTTTTGTTCGAACCTGAATACTTGGCAGTGGTGGGGCGTGAGACAACGACCTTCTGATTAGCAGTCTAGACTTTTAACTACTGAGCTACTTGATCTGCACGCAAAATATAAATGAACGATGATTGCGGTGCGTCACACACATCGTGTAGTCCTCACCTTCATCTCCTCGGTGATGTCCTCCAGCGCAGGAGTCCCAACGTCAAACTCAATCCCACCGTGAAGGTGGAAATACTCGTCTGGCTTGTATGTAAAGTGTTTGCAGGTGAATCCAGGTCCGAGAAGAAGAGGGGGTAACTCTCGCTCAGTTTTCAGCTTCTCGTCTGTGAAAAATGTTGATTATCATTGCTATGAGAACGTCTGATACGACTCGACACCACAACCCTACAGACCTGAGATCTGAGGCAGCAGCTGGGACAGGTCGGGAATCTTCATCTTTTTCTTCAGGCCGGTGAATAAGGGTACGAAAAAGCTGATGAGCTTCAGGTAGGCCAGGTCTCTGGCCAGCTCCACTTTCCGACCCAGGTTCTTCTCCACCAGGCTCACGTGGTGGGTCAGCCTTTGCTGTAGCCTCTGGTACGCGCCGAGCTCCAGGACGTCCTCGGTCAGCCGCACCGAGCTAGACAAGCCGTGGGTCCCGTCAAAGGTGAAGAGGTTTTCGTGCTGATGGACGGAGGTCAAGTAAAAGGAGATCTTCAGCAGGATGTTGTCCACATACTGGGAAAAGAGCTTCTGCTCCTCTGTGTTGTCTGGCTCGAAGGTCGGATCTTTGTCGTCGGTGTCTTCTGCATAAACGCTCTGGTAACACGGGTCGTCTGACATATCTATTAATCCTAGAGGTAAAAAAAAAAACAAATACAGTCGACCCTTGACTTACAAAAGGCTTAACATATGAACGTATTGGGTCACAGATAATTTCTTATATACAAGTCCAAGGTCCACTGCATTTCTAAATTAACCTTATTCAAACAGTTTAGAAGTGCTAAATGGAGTACTGGCTCAAGAGCTGACCTGCTGCGAGAAATTGTACCAGTATGACCTTCTTATTCTGTGGAACTCCATTAACGTCGACATCCATCCCGGACCTCCAGAGCTCAGAGAAACAGAGGCGCTTTTCTTTTGGGATGTACGCGCCATGCCAAAGCGCCTTCATGGTGTAGTCCACGTTGATCAGTATCTGTCCCACTTTGGTATCGTAGTAGGCAGGGGGCAAACAGCAGGACGAGCTCTGGTCGTAACTGGGCTCCAGGCTGAGAGCCGGGACCTGGTTGAAGCAGTAGATTCCGACTGTAAGTTCTCTGATTATCTGATGCACCACTTTGAAATCCAGAGCCACGCTGGAGTCCAGTGGGGCCAGAACTACAGCGCTGGTCTGGTAGAAGGGCTGAATGTGTCTGATTAATCCCGGTGGCGTGTTAATGGGAAAGCTAAAGTCTTCTGGACAGAATAACCAGCTGCACGTTGTAAGACTGAGCAGTTCCTGAACTTCTCTCCAATCGTACTTTTCGAAGAAGGCGCTGGCGTCTCTCCAAACCTCAGAAGCAGAACGCAGAGCCTTTGCAGGTCTGATTAATGGTGCAGAGCTCAAACACTGCTCATCCATTGTCCTGCTCCTTAAAAGTAAGCCCTGCAAAGCAAGATTCAGTAGTTACTTTCCTTTATTTATAGATTTATGGTTGGATTCATGCTGCTTTATCTAAAAAAAACCCTGAAAACACACAGTGCATCACCATCACCTTCTCTTACTGTTATTACAGCTTCATTCCAAAACTCTAGATGCTTATATATCGATATTACATTTTATATACTTATAAACTTTAAGTAGTTGAATTCAATCATTGTGTTTCTCTCATTTATCTCTCATGGTCCTGACGTGGAATCTAAGTTTTAAATAAATCGTGATTTGTCCATGTTTACCTGGGATGAAGATGAGATGCTGGAAATAAATTGTCCGTCATTAAAGTTTGTGATGAAAGTTTTACTTTAAAAAATCCTACACCGACAATTATTGGTCCTATTTGAACGTTTGGAGCTGTTTAAGAGCTCGTTTGAATAATAATAATAATACTAATATTGTCCATATCTGCTCTGGGCTTGGTTTTGCATTGTGTATTTTTGATCGCTCGTCATGCCAACGCTCACGGTGCCGTGTGTGAAGCGAGCACCAGGGGGCGCTGCGCACACTCCGTATTCAAATACAAGTACATATTTAACACGTGTACATTCGTATTGCCAAAGCTCACTTAAAGAAGAAATAAAGATTACAATAAGAAAGAAAAGATTTCCATAAAACACGTACAGATATAAAAAATTGAATAATATATTTAAGACGAAAACAGTGCACACACTTACACCAGTCAGAAGTTTTCTCATTCTCATTTAATGCTTAACTTTTCTTCTATTTCTACACCGTAGATCAATACTGACGACATACAACCTATGGAATTATATAGTAAACAAAAAATGCGATTTTTTTTTAAAATATATTTTAGATTATTGAGTTTTAAAGGAGTTCCCAGGGTTGCTGAGCACTTGTTGGCTGCTTTGCCGTCCCTCGGTGGTCCAATTCATCCCAAATCCTCTGATATTGAAGTATCAAATAAAAAAGAAACCACTGAGTGAGAGGGTGTGCATAAACTTTTGACTGCTTTTGTGCACGAACAATAAATCTATTAGTTCCACGTTTTCCTCCTTTTATAGGAATTCGCCACCATTAAGAGGAACACAATGCAATGCAATCGCCATATCGTTACGTTGCTGTGACGTCACGAATACTTCAGCCCGAATGAGTCATTTATTATTTTTTTTATTATTATTATGTTCCGTGTCTGCTTGAATAACGTGTAATAAAAACCCTGTAAAGGAAATAAGAGAACAAAATAATAGTGAGCCTCCTAGAAACTAAACTGGGAGCGGTCATGTTTTATTGTCTTTACGTCACACATCCTGGCCTCGTCTCAAATCACACTTCGTTGTACTCGGTAGTGCGCCTAGGTTGCGCGCTCACCATTATGAGCTGAGCGAGGGAGCGTCCTAGTCAGCAGGGCGTGATTCGGGACGCGTCCAGTGACGTATGCGGACGCGTCGACCTTGTGCAGAGTAACCGCAAATAAACAGCTGTGTACAGATGTGGAGCGGCTTAGTACACTATAACGCGAGAGCAACGTGTGCCCTTATAACGCGTGATTAACGATGAAGGCGATCATTCTGGCGGCGGGGTATGGGACGAGGCTGCAGAGGGACCTGAAGGAGGACAGCAGTGGGAACTTTAAACATCTGGATGGGGTTTCGAAAGCTCTGCTGCCGGTGGGGAAGAGCGCCCTCATCTCTCACTGGGTCAACGCTCTCAACACATCTGCATCTGTAGATGAAGTTTATGTGGTTGTAAGTTCTCACGACTCTCAGAAGAACCTGCTTCACTGGTTAACTAGTGAGGTTAATCATGGAGTACTACTCTAGTTCACTACTATAGTTCACTACTATAGATCACTACTCTAGTTCACTACTATAGTTCACTACTATAGATCACTACTCTAGTTCACTACTATAGATCACTACTATAGATCACTACTATAGATCACTACTATAGTTCACTACTCTAGTTCACTACTATAGATCACTACTATAGATCAC
>JAYDZG010000011.1:420795-433680 GCA_034509265.1 Microcambeva bendego
CCTCTAAGACTTCTTCTGACTCAGCTGCATTCTTAGATGACCCGGCTTTGTGCTCCTCTGTTTCGTGAAAAATCTTCCAGTCCTGGAGTGAACACTCCTTGAGTTCGTTCTTCACCACCAAGGATTTACTCAGCCGCCCTTCAACTTTTCCTTGGTGCTCGGGAAAGGGAGAGAGGCGTGGCATGGGCTTCTTGTCTGAGATGCTCCGAATGAGCAGGGATGGCAAAGGAGGGAGTATTGGGAGGTTGTGAACCGCCCCGCCTTGTCTCACCGTCCGTCTCCGTCCAATGAGCCTTCGCGGCCAGGTGGACTCTAACGAAGACGTGTGGATTCTTGGACTTCTGGTTACCTCTGGAGGCAACAGAGGTGTGGCCTCATTTTCCGGCTCCAGCATGCTGATCGACTGCTCAACAACAGGTTCGACTTGAGGCTTGGGTTTGAAAGTCCCAAACGTACGTTCTTGTGCCTCCTTCTCTTGCACTATGTAATCCTCTTCGATTAGTCGCTCCTGCAGTACGTCCTGGCCACACATGAGGGCACTTACTGAGAGTTCTGTGAAGGGAGGCCTGGGTGAAGAGGGCTGTGTGGGTAAAGACTGCTTATGAAACTGCTCATGAAAAGGAATTGGTGATGGAGAGAAGAAAACCGATGGGGTGTGTGTTCCAGTGGAGAACGGCGAACCAGAAAAAGGCGAAATCTGTGGAGAGGTCATGCTGCTCGGGAAGAACGCCACTCCTGGATTCAAGAAGTTCTTCTCTCCGGGTGAAAGCTGTAAAGGTTCCGGGAGAGTTACGGGAGGCATAAGGACCTTCCAGGAGTGCCGACAGAGGCTGTCCTTCTTAGCGGAGTCTTGGTAGTGATATCGTTTGACAACAGATCCACTGGGAGCCGAAGAGCAGGACACGCTTGGAGAGATGGACCTCCCGAAGCCTCCCTCGGATCTCAGCTCATCATTCGCCAGCTTCAACGAGTCGAAGATGAACCTCTCGTCAAGTCGTCTCCCGCCGGTGAGGAGAATGGAAGACCTGGTGTCGAAGGTGTCACCACCCAGCGAGCCATTACCAGAGAAGTCAGTCTCGCGGCCTCGTCTGGAGCCTAGCGTGCTGTGGGCAGAACTGTGGTCAATGTGCTCATTGATGCACATGGTGTCATAGATCGAGCGCTGAGGGATGTAGCCATCTTCGTTGTAGCCCTCTCTTTCACTTTTCTTTGAGCAACAGGGGCTCTGGCGTAGGCAGCCCGGTCGACTCAACGTCTTTCCCATTGTCACAGTAGCTCGACAAGCTTCACGATTTTAAGGCTTTAAGGTTACAAATTATTAAGGCAAAATCATTCCTGGACTAAAAGGAACTTTTATTGAGAGTCTGTTTCAGTCCTCATCCTCCACAGCAAGCCCATGAGCATATATTTAGAGATTCTCCGAAAAGATAAACGCCTCTCTGAAGAGATTCATCTAATTATCACGTAGCACAACAAACGGATCTAATATGACTCTGGCATCAAGAGAGTTGAAAGAGGAAAAAAATAACAAAAAGAAGTAGAAGCAAGACCCACCACTTTCCTTATGATCCGAAATCGGCGATGCCTAAATTGTATCCTTGTGGGGAGACTGATAATTACTTTGGCAACTCCAATCCACAGGCATGGGACAAATGAGCCTCTTTTCCAAAAATAATAAATATCACACCATCCCTGTGAGGGGCAGACGCATAGATCTTGGTCCGAATGTGAAAACAGCCAGAGTAACACAGAAATAATCCATTACCAAATCACAATTCAGGAATAGGGAGCCAGTCGGGGAGAGATCATCTCGTCTTGTAAAGAAATGCTGAAGGTTAGTCTGTGGCGTCTTATTCAGAGAAGCACATCGAGGCGATCTGCCTGCCTCTCTCTCCTCTCTTGCCTCCCTCCCTCTCTCTCTCTCTCGCTCTGACTTTCTCGCTCGCCAGCCCCCCCTCCCCAATGCTTTAGGGCTTCTTCATAAAGCAGGACTTTCAGTGTCTCCTCAAAGATCTCAAATCTGATACAGCTAGACCATCGAATGACTCAGAACGGTGAATATTCCAGACAAAATTAAGCTGAAATAGAGTGGGGGAAATCGGTACTAGCTCTACGAGAACAGATGCACAATTATTACTGTCAGAATAAGCCAGTTGGCCTTTGTTGGATTCCTCCTCCGCACCCACACACTCTCTTCAACACACTCCATCGACACTTCGAGTGCCCTGCACACACCTACACACTTTTTCTCCAACGAATGTGAACGTGATCACTCTCCTGGCTACAACCACGGAGCTCAACTTTTGCACAGTCAAAAGTATTTGGACACCTGCCTGTTCAGTAGAAAAAATTACACAAAGACAAAAAACCCAATTTATAGCTTTCATTTATTAGGATTTAATGTTACATTTAGATACTAGGGTCACAGGACAGTAACTGCTTACACCCGATTCAGTTCTATTGGAGGGAGACCTGAGCACCCAGAGGAAACCCACACGGACACAGAGAGAGCTCCAAATTGTCCGTTACTTGGGAATCAAATCCAGGACTTTCTCGCTTTAGGGTGACGATGCAGAGACACCATGGCTAGAAAGAAAGCTCAGAGGTGAAGACAATGGACTAGTAATCAGAAGTTATCTTGTTCAAGCCCCCCCCAGCAGGATGCCAAACCTCTCAGACCCTTTTGAGAAGTTTTGAAGGATTTCCATGAAAGGGAATTTGTACCTGTTTTTACATGGTGATGAACTGATGTTGGTCTTCCAAATCATTCCAAACTCTGGAAAAGTATTTGGATTACCGAGCATGAACTTGTCGGACATCCCAAATTCAAAAACCCAATGGTAGTAAAATGGACAAGATTTGTTTGGGGACTTTTTTCCGTTTAGTCAAAAGTATGCATTTGTAAGGCTTCCAACTTCATGCCCAAACTGATGTGGGGCTTAAGTTAGGATATGGTCATGCTGAAATGGCACAGAACCTTCCCTAAACTGTTGCGGCAAAATTGGAACCTTAGAAACTCCACTTGTGGCTGAAATGCACTAATGCAAGAATTTGAAGGGACGTCTCAGGAATTTTGACCCTCCAATGACACTATCATGTTCTCGAAGTCAACTTTCTTCTTTAAGACAACGGACCAGCAGAGTGAGAGGTCAGATTATTACATTCACATCACTGAAATGTCAGTGACTGCCTGTACGCTTACTGTTAGTGCCCACCGTTTGCGCTGAAGTTTCTAAACCTTGCAGTCAACTTTCTTCTTCAAGACAACGGACCAGCAGTGTGAGAGGTCAGATTATTACATTCACATCACTGAAATGTCAGTGATTGCCTGTATCCTTACTGTTAGTGCCCACCGTTTGCGCTGACGTTTCTAAACCTAGCAGACGCCGGCCAGCATTTGAGTGAACGCTCTCGACTCCCATTACCATGGAAGCAAACTACCATCAGCCTGGCATCGTAGGCAGGCAGCGGACACATCTGTGCAAATACATGCATAATCCCGCGACCAAGCATTCTCATGAGCAAGCCAAGGGTCATAAGGAAATACGAGAGGCCCGAGTTTGATGAATCAACGGTCCCAATGAAGAGGTTTTACAAAAAATATTCAAAATGAACAAGAAAGGTAGATTTCATCATCAAATTAAGTTCTCAGTGTTAAAGACAACAAAATAAAAAAGAAAATGAAAAAAGGGTAAAAAGAGAAAAAAAAGAAAATAAACAAATAAATAAAATGGAAAAAATAAAGAAAATGAATAAAGAATAAAAAAGTAAAAAATCAGGGCATAAAGAGGAGAATCACCCATATCTTCATTCCCACAGTGTCACCTCCTATTTCTACCCCAAGTGAAATGACTTGCAAGGTTTCAGTGTTTTTGCTTCGATGTGCCAGTACTTGAGGCTGTAAGGCTGACCATGTGTACAAAATATAGGGCCAAAAGTATGTGGATGTCCGAGCCTCTGAGCATCCACATACTTTTGAGCGGACTGCAGGAAAGAAATTAAGTCTGAGGTTGTTGATTGCAATGTTTTTAATCGTTCAAAGAGCAAAAATAACCACCAGGTTCTATTTCAATACGCCATGCAGATCTACCCCACAGACACACTCATGTATTGGGGACTCCTGAGGCTCCTCAGGATCACAAGCTGTCGTCGTCTGATGAGCTGGGCTTGTGCCGTCTGGGATCCGGGTGGATGATTTGGACGGCCAGAGTGCGCATCAGCATGCCACCCACCACATCGCCCTCTAAAGGCCGGTTGGAGAACCACAGGTCGCTGCCAGGCAAGCGCTCGGGCTGCAGGTAGAAAACATCTGGGCGCTCCTTCACCGAGTCGGGACTGTTAACAAGATGAGAGAGAGAGATTATCAGGTTCTGCACAGACACCAAGGGTACCAAGGTGGATACATAAGTTAATAAAAGTGGGTGTAGTCTCAGGCTAGTCGATCAATTGCAGGGTTTATGGTTGAAATCTCATCCCAGTCACACAGCAATTGTTGGGACCTTGAGCGAGGCCCCTGACCCTCCCCGCTACTCACCATTTGGACAGGTAAAACTCATAGAGCCGGACCGGACACCGCTGAGGGTCCTCAACGTTTTCAGGGATCTCCACCACATTCTCCTCCGAGTCATCCCTCTTCCTCTTTCCCAGAACAGCTGAAACACACAAACACATGGTCAGAACCCACATTATGTCTGTGGAAATCTGTGCCAGAGTCAACACAGTGGCTTCACCTCTCCTCTGATCCACATGTTGGGGGCTGAAGGTGACCCTGAGGCAGGACGTCTTGCCCAGCTTGGTGCTCCTGGAGGAGAGGGTGAAGCAGCTGAAGGAGAGCTGCCCATGCTGCTCCACAGTCCTCAGGTTCAAGTGCTTTACACCCAGATAGATCAGCGTGTTGAGAAGCACTGGGGGAGAATGACCACCCAGCTGCTGACACTCCCACAGAAAACACTCCTCGATACGGGACTGAGGCAAGCCTGCACGCACACACACATATACACACACACACACACAAATTTAGAAATTCCCATTTAAGTGAGGAGTGGCAGAACATAAATAAAGAGGGAGGGAAGGAAGGAAGAAAAGAAGAATAAGAAAGAAATGAAAAAAAAAAAAAAAAAAAAAAAGATAAAAAAAAAAAGAACGAAAGAAAGAAATGAATACACAAAGAAAAATAAATTACCAGTGGGACTGAGGGTCCGATCCCAGTCTTGGATTAGCCGGGTGAGGTCCATTGTGAAGCGCTCGTACAGAGGATCCATGAAGATGTTCTCCACTCGATGCTTTTGGAGAAGGTGCTGTTCAGAAAACAGAATAAACAAATCAAATCAAAACAAGTGCCACGTTTACATGAGAACCAGCAAAACAAATAGAAAAAAGAACAAAATAAAGAATAAAAATAAGAAGGAAGAATCAAAAAAAGAATGACAAAAAGAAAGTAGTAATGTAATTCTCATACCAGCTGAATTCCCAGACACAGGTAGTAGACACTGTCAGGGGAGTACATCTGGCCGTTTGGTCTCCGGACTTCACTGATGAAATGACACAGTGCGACAGCAAGTTCTTCTGAGCTGCAGTTTAGCACATTCTTCTTCACAATGAGAGAACTCACTGGAATACACAAGAATCCGGGGGGTCAGAGGAGAACATCCGAGAACAAACGTCAGGTCAGATCTGCATTTATAAACACTTTTTCTCCCAAATTCAGGGTCCTTACATGCCCCTTTGCAGTCAATCAGTTACTGCTGCACTGCCAATCATGTCCACTTGATGGTGGAACAGATGGTGTCTACAAAATAGAGTTGACTATAAACAGAATTACAAATAGAATATTTCACATGAAAAAATGTCAGATTAACAAATGAAAAATACGTGATCACACAGCACATCCACCACTGACAAAAAAACAAACAAACATGAAGAACCAAGTCGCTGTTTCACAATCCACAGAAAGACAAACTCTCAGTCCAGAGACTGTTGCCTAGCAACATGGGTTAGCGCTGACGTGACGGACAGCTCGGCCCACCAGGCGCCATGCATTAACACCACCTAATAATAATGACGGGTGAAGCTCACCGTTGGCCTGCCGAGACCTCCACTGCACCCAGCCAGACCACGCCTTCACTCCGTACATGTGGTGGAGTCTGGAAGCTGGTGGAGGGGGAGCCGCACCTGTCGACGACCGTCTCTGGAGGACACGAGACAAACGCTTTCAGTACAAATTAAGTAGCAATGTAGTACAAGGTGATTCATGTCAAATAAATGGATTTTCACTTTAAACAGGAGAAGGCGTTGGCATTTTCCACCTTTTTTAAAACTTTGTGGTATTCTTTTATTTATTTTGTGATATTTGTTTTAAAATTTCCTTTTGTTTACACAATAAGGGGAATGTGCAGCATTGTTTTGCACTTTTTGTACCCAACTTATTTATAAAAAGTATGAATGTCTTTTTATATCTTCAGCCGCCTAAAGTGGCCTGGTACATACTAAAAGAAGTGGTGCGTGTTAAGGTACAATCTTCCTGAGGGAAACTCAAGAAAACTGGGTACAACCAAGATAGGAGGGAAAAAAAAACAACAACAAACTATAAAAATTATCAGATTTATTTTTGTCACTTCTGTTTTGGTGATTTAGCATCTGCCTGAATCATGCACAGTGTGTGTGTGTATATTGGGGGGGGGGGTCAAAAGTCCAACCACAAATCCAGGGTGGGACCTCGGCCTACCACATCTTCACACCTTTTGCCCGACCAGCAGAAAGCAAGAAACCAGAGGTCTCAAAACATATTTCTTTTGGAGGAGCCTCATGAGAAGATGCTTCATGTGGAGGAGATTCTTCTGGAGGAGCTTCATCTACAGGAGCTTCTTGTGGAGAAGTCTCAGGTGAAAGAGCTTTATGTGGAGGAGCTTCCCTAGCACAATCACTTTAACTCTTATCTTGTTCCAAAGTCACATTTGGGCCTAGGAAAGTTTAAACAAAGTTCTTTTTAGTAACAGCGCCGCCAGTGCCGCTTCCTTTTCTGACTGGGTTCTCCCACAGGAGCTTCTTCTAGATGAGCATCACTATGTCGACCTCTGTTGCCTCCATCAGCATCACCATCCTCTTCAGACTCCCCCAAACATTTCCTCTTCCTAGACTGTAAGGTGTTGTGGATGTAATTCTAGACGTCCGTCCACGTCCTGGACTTCAGTGCATCTGGCTCGGAGGCAACACACTTCCCAGGGACCTTCCTGAGGGTCAGAAACCTTGCCAGCTGTCTCCTGATGGCTAGTTGTTCTTCCTTCTCCCATTTTCTCCTACATTTCGAAGCATCAACATTATTGGGACCTGAAACACAGTGGAATATTTAGTTGAACCAAAGGGCAAGACTGGTACTCTTTGGACGTTTTTTCCACTGCACTCTTTGAAATCTTGTGAAGAACTGGAGGTTAAGAGTACAGGGGGGGGAGCTTTTTAAGTTGTAAATCAAAAGTAGGTGTGGTGCTAAGCACTTTTTCCACCTTTCTTGACCAAACCCTAATTGTTTGGAATAGGCTTTAAGACAGCACCCTTCCACCCATAGCTAAACATCTGCACAAAAGTCCAATCGACCAGTTGCACCTCTGAAATTTGAATCCCAGTAGTCAGTACAAGTGGAGTCACCAACTAAACTCCTTCACTACCAAAGTCTTCAGTCTCCAAGTTCCAAAAGGCCCCAGGTGAAAAGTGGTGCAGTTAAAAGACCCCCAAATCCTTCAAGACGTACCTATGATAGTCTCTTCTGCACCAAAGTCACGTTGCTTCATCTTGCACGGGATGTTCTCTCCATCATTTGAATGCAACAGGCTGCAGATTTCCACCAACTGCATCTCATTCTGACAGAGAGTTCGGAAATTGCTCTCGTTGACATCAACAAGTTTCAAGACCTGCCGCATCTCGCAGTTGTTGAGGCTCAAAATTTGGAAAATGCTCACTATGGGCAGAAGCATCTGTGAGTCTGGAGATGAGAGACTCTTTGTCTGGGTGGCACCACAATTTCGGGCAAAGGCTCTCAGGCAGTCATGTGCCCTCATGTGAGAGGAAGCAGCAACCCGAGGGAAGAGGTACGGGTTGTCCGGAGGAACCCCAATATACCCATGATACTTGAGGAAGTCCATTGGTTCCACCATCCTCTCGGTGAGCAGTATTAGAATATGACTTCCATTCTTGCCAGTGAATTTTTGTTGAAGAGAGTGATTTTAGCGAGAAGCCTTCCACATAGCCTCTTCCAGGTTCCTGGCTTCGGATTAGAGCTCCCCAGGAGTTCCATCTTAAATGCATCTTCAGTTCTTGTAAGAAAGTTTTCCAGCTTCATGATGTCTTGTGTCAGATCTTTGATGTCCACCTTGGCTCCTGTCGAAGTGCTCATATGTGAAGTCACATAATGAAACCAGTGTTCTGCGAGTCGCGTGATAAAGCTCCAAGTTTGAGCTCTGGCCTCAGCTCCAAATTCATCATCCTCCTCCGCCAAGGCAAATTCGGCAGCACTCTTTAAGAAATGCTCTAACTTCAAGGCCACCCTCGTTTGGAACCGGTTGCTCCTTGAATCAAAACCAGCGACCTTCTTGACGGCATCCAGGGCCAAATAGAACCTGCACTGAGTGTTGCAGATCTCGAACCCCTGCATCCAAATCTTTAACAGCGAGCATGAATCGAGCGAGTTCTCACATCTTCTGTGTGACATTTCTGTCCTTGTTGGAAAGCCCACCACCTAATTTGCAGATCAGGGAATCATGCCTCAGGGAGACACTTTAGCCAACCCGGCTCCTTTCCATTACCTTCCTGCTTACCAATTTGCACCTTGCATATCGGTTTATGTCGGAAGAGATTCCTCTTGGAGAAAAAGCCCAGGCAGTAAGGGCAAGGCTGAAAGGCAGTAGAGTCCTCCTTGCCTTGCCGCCTCCTCAGGACCATCTCCCAGTCACCAGTATCCAGGACTTGAAGGTTGTGCAGGTAATTCCCTTTGTTGCAGATCTTCCTGAGGAGTAGATGCCTGGTCTTGGAGCACTTTGGGAAGCCAAGGGCGTGGGCAACGTCCTGCTCGTAAGCATGGTTGCTCGACAAGTGCTGTGCCATCTTGATGAAGAACAATCCTTGACCTTGCCGGCTTGGTACATAGAGACGAGCTGAGTTTCGCATCAACTCCAATGTTCTTTGTAGACCTTTGTTGAGGGTCTGAAGGTGCTGCTTCAGGACTCGTCGATGGCTCTTCGGCTTTGGGGCTACTCGATGATTCTATGTTCATCCTTCTTGTAGAGTGAAATCTTGTTTCTTTTGAGACATCACTCTTATAATCAGCCCCATTGTTGTCATCTTCGAGATCAGTTTTAAAGAGGTCCAGTTTTTCTTCTGCTGTTGGGTTTCCCAAGCTCCCTTTTGTGACACTTAAACCTGTGAGGTCCGCTAGGGAAGTGTTAGCATCTGGAATCCACTTTGTCTTCAAAAGTGCAATGAATTCCTTAATCTTGGCAGCGGACTCTGCATAATGGGCCAGTGCTCTCTCCTCATTGAGGATTGTAGCTGCCTGTCTCAAGGAGTAGCCAATCTTGGCCAGCAAGGAAGGTGAAATGTGTTCTCCCGGCGAGTCGTCCATGCCGCAAACCTTCTTGGCAGCATTGAGAACTAGGTGGAACCTGGATGGCATGCAGAGATCATGGAGATACTCCACGCTGCCATCCAGCTCCTTGACAATGAGCACAAACCGCCCCAACAGCCTCATCTTCTGCACTATGTAGATCTGCTTATTATTAGAGCCATGCTTCTTCACGAGGCTGTCGCCAAACTTTCGGATCAGGGCATCCTTCCAGACATGGCGTGTGATGGCGTCCTGTCTCATGCCTCTCAGGATCTCTGAACAGGCCCCGGTACGGTCAGTCTGCAACCAAGGTGGCTCGGGGGCTCCGGCCAGGACTCTCCCTTCATTTGGAGCCAGTTCACCAAACTTCTTCCCATTGCAGATCTTCTGGTGCTTCCGGAGTTCATGGCGGAAGTAAAACGCCAGGCAGTACGGACAGGGGGCGTAATCGCTCACGGCGCCGTCCCGAGAGGGGCGTCTTCGGGCGATCAGCTCACCACGGCCGCTCTTAAGAACTTCAACATTGTGCCGATAGTTCCCCTTCTTGCGGAGCAGCTCAACGACAATGCGACGAGGCTCAGAGCCCTTTGGGAAACCCATCGCGCGCTCCACGTCCACTTCGTCCGAATGCTGACGTTCTAAATGCCGGCCGATTTTGATGTAGGGTTTTTGGCAGTAGAGGCAGAACTGCTTTTTTCTCAGACCTTGCCCACCAGTCTTCAAGGTGCTGGTGTGATCTGCCTGCGAACCCAATGGGGAATAATCAGCACTCTGGTCCGACAGCGAATTTTGAGCAGAGTTTACAAAATGCCATGCCGTCCGAGATGCCATGCACTTCTCGTCAGGCCAGACCGAACTGTCGTCTGTGTCACTGCTATAACAGGACTGGTTATTGTCCATTGGATAATCGCCAGGATTGTCCAGACCAGGTTCGCAAATTTCACTGGACCTTTCGACTGAGATGTTATTCTCAGGCATCTCTTCATGAAGTCCGTCAGATTCCAGTAGGACATTAATTATCTGAGCGCCCATAATATTCCGATACGCATCTTGCTCTTCTTTTTTTATAATCATCTGATCTTCATTACGAGCCACCTGATCGGAATAAAACACGGATGTTACACACTTAAAAAGCCTAAAGGACAGGAGTGATTTCCAGAATGCATCAAGAGGCATTACAGTAGCATGAAAAAGTAACACCCCACATCCCCCCCACCCACCCCAGCATTCGTCTATGTTATCGCATGTGTCACACTGAATGATTTCAGGCAATTAAACAGGGATTAAAATATATATTAATTTCCTTTTTCACAGTGAAGTGAGCTTTTTTACGGCCCTGTAATGTGAATGTTACTGAAATTCGAGAGCATTTACATAATAAAGGTTTTAAAGGGACACAGCAAAAAAAGCACTGAAAAAGCACTTATTCTCCATATGGAAGAAACTCAAGCAGGGATTACTTTTTCACACTACAACACATGAGATTCATAAAACAATCTAACAACAACCCATTGTCCAAAAGTTCAGAATCTTGGACTTCTGATTAACACTAAAAGCTTACTAAAAAATTAAACTGCCGCCTGATTATAGAAAATCAGGAGCCAAGGAAAAGAAAATGTGAAATACAAATGAATCGAAAATATGGAAATTGGATCTTACCGTTGTCCGATTATGGGTCCCATCCATCAGGTCAGCGTGAGGTTCACCGTTGAACATTTGGTCATTTGACTCCTACATGTCTTAGGTCTCTACCATTTTAGACTCTACCAAGTCAGCGGCATGGAAATGGACAACACTGTCCACAGTCAAGCTAGCTTTAAATGCTCGAAATTTAGCAGACATCTGAAGACCCGGACACCCAGAGAGGTTTCTGTGCGAGGGGTTTCAGTCCCGCGTGGCAACCATTAAACCAACAGAGATGTTAAGCTTGCTCAAACCATGTAAAAAGTAATTGCCCCACTCTGACTTTTGGTTAGGTGGAGTACCTGAGGATGCAAATACTTTTTTCCTTTTCACCGGTATCTGTGTGATGCATGGTTCGGAAGCCTGAAATCGTTCAATGTGACAAAAATTCACCGACAATGGATCCAAAAGGACCGTTTAGCCTCCGGCATCGAAAATAACACGTTAAAAAGGATCGGGATGGCCCTTGTTTACAAGATGAAATAAATCAACTGTATAGGTAAGGTGCTTTTATGTCTGCAGCAACAGTTCAAAGGTCAAATTACAGAGATATTACAGCTAGAGGAGCTAATTTTGTCCCGAACTCCAAAAATGCATGCCCACGGAACAACGAAGGGCAAGAATGAGTCAGACTCGCTCCCATCTGAATATCCTCTCCAACCCAAACTAGATCAAAGCTTGTCCATCTTCTGTACATATTATTTAAAAATGTATATGTGTACCTTGCGTCCTCGCTTGCGTCGTTTCATCGGGGCTTTCTGTTCCCTTTGTGTTACATGATCAGGTGACTCTAAAGGATGCGAAAAACAAAAATTGTATTGTATTTAGTTGCCGTGAAAGGTTTATTTTATCTGACATTTTTCCCACCAATATTTTTAATTGAAATTTAAAACAAATTATAATTTGTACTCTTATTTTTTGGCTTCTGACCTACACAAGGTTGCGACCCAGCTTATAACGACCAAACAGCTCGATTCGGCACTTTAACCGGACAGCAGGAGGCGCCAATACTGCAGGAATGATGACCGACCTTCATTGTCCTGCTTCAGACCCCGAGACCGAGTTTCAAACCCTGGATCATGCCGATAGGTGGGTCTGGACTCACCTGGACAGGAATAGCAATCACAGGCAGGACGTACCGAGAGGAAGGTCCAGTTCCAGATCCAGAGGGCTGGATTTTGTCGGGTTTGTGTCATCTTCGGGACCCTCAGGTTCAGGTGCGAGGAGGGGCGACTCGGCATCCGCACAACTGAAGGGTGCAGACGTGACATCAGACTCTGGATCCCCACTGGAGGTGCCGCCTTGCAACGCTGAGAGAACCATGGGCACAGGGATCTAACGGCAAAATGATTATATAACACCATAAATCATTACTCATAGCGAGGCACTTGCAACTGTACAGTATTTAAGGTCATTGCTATAGTTTTGTTAGGGTGTCGCTAGGCATCTAGTTTGCAGTTCCAGGCGGTTGCCAAGACGTTGTGATTACATGCCAACTATTGATGTAACATAACTATCTTTTTTTAAACAACATGAAATTGAAGACAAATTATTTGTTAACATAAAGCAAAGAGTTAGCGTCCCCTGCTGTTTCAAGCAAATATTGATTC
>JAYDZG010000011.1:487319-498339 GCA_034509265.1 Microcambeva bendego
CCCAGACCCTTTGTACTTTGTCTTACTTCAGATTTAATCTAACCCTGTTTCTTGTAAAAATTGTTAGGATTTATTATTATTATTATTATTATTATTATTATTATTATTATTATTATTATTATTATTATTTTTATTATTAAGAAATTGTGTGTAAATGACTCAATGTCATAAAGGTTTAGATTAAAGGAAATGTTTAAATCCATGTGAACACACACACACACACACACACACACACACACACACACACACACCCACAGGTTATGTCAGCCTGTTCGGTATGGTTGCCCTCATTAGCTTGTGTGTAAAAGCTTGTTGCCCTAATCATATGACTCCCAACACAAATATTCTCCTTTATAATGTGTGTGTGTGTGTGTGTGTGTGTGTGTGTACCTCCTTTAGAAAAAAAAACTGCTGTAAATAAATACAATACATTGTAATACATTTAAAAATAATAATAATAATTAGAGGATAAATCCAAGTTCCTAGCCCATCAAAGAACAAACTGTCAAAATTAGACAAAGAGGATCAATAGTCATTTTTATTTGGAATCTGTAATTGAGGGATTTGATTGGTCATTTCAATCTGGCAACCCAGTGATCAGCTCGCTCACTGACAGCTCGGGCGCAGATAGTTCAACAGCATACGGCGCGTGCAGCTCCGATTGGGAACGTCATCAGTGTGATATAATGAATTATATACGTATGTGATTATAAATAATGATGGATTAGATCATCAGCGGAGATTTCCGCTCGTACCGTCAACCGAGAGAGAGTTTACTAATTCCGAGGATGATCTTCAGTTTTTAGTCTTTAGTTCATGACTTCAGGAGACTCGGTAAAAAAAAACCTTCGTCTGAACTTTTCACTGATGGACTTATTTGAATAATACCTGGAATAATTACCCGTATGATTGAATTGAAATTTAAGGACGAAGAAGATCGTTATTTCTTTGAATGGAGTTGACAACTTCACCAATACCATTCCCGTTAGTTCCTGGATTTATATGCGCTAGACACCTTCACATTTTGAATTTCAAATAGTAACGGATCATTTTAAACTACAAAGGATAAACTTCAAAACGCAACGGACACACTATGTTTAACGGATAAATTCAAATAGTTACTTACATTTTCAAACATTCAAGCTGTCAAGCCTGAGACTAGAACGCACCCAGTCTTGGATAACTGCAATGCAATTGAATTACCTTTGACTGCATTTTCGTTTTTTAGTGGCTTTAAACTTCACTAACAAAGGAATAAACTGCAATTTTAAGAAGCTTTATTCCAGCTTATTAATTTATTAAAACACTATAATCGTTGTTGGTAAAAAAAAAAAAAACTGAACATTTCAACATCACCATGCAGCTCATGAGGTTGTTTGTTCAAGGTGCAAACTTGACTGAATGAACCAAAATCTAATGACTGAATTACTGATTCAAGCTCCAGCAGCTGAACCTTTAAATGCAATGGCTAACGATAGTGAGACTCCCCAGAACGGATCTTGCCGCAGCAGTCTGGTCGTCGAGGGGAGTGCTAGCCCTGTAGTTAGCGCGCTCATGTTCGCCCTGGGCGTTCTCGGGAACCTGACGGCGCTCCTGCTGCTGGAGGTACGCCGTAGAAAAGATAGGAGTCGCAAGCAGCACGAGCACCAGCGCCGCTCCTTGTTCCACGTACTCGTGACCGCACTGGTGTTCACTGATTTGGCAGGTACTTGCATGATAAGCCCGCTCGTTCAGACGGCGCATGCGCTCAACACCACGTTGTTTGGCATGAGCAACGCTGCATGTCAGTACTTCGGCTTTGCCATGACCTTTTTCAGCCTGGTCACAATCTCCCTACTGCTCTCCATGGCCCTTGAGCGCTCCCTCTCCATTGGATTCCCGTACTTGTATGGACGGCATGTCACTCTGCGCTGTGGTTATGTCACCATCCCGTGCATCTACGTACTCTGTGCGCTCTTCTGCTTCATGCCGTTTTTGGATTTCGGCAGCTACGTACAGTACTGTCCTGGTACGTGGTGTTTTATCGACATGAACCCGAGCAAGAGCAAGGACCGGGTGTTCGCCAATGTGTATGCCACCATCATGCTGCTCATGGTGGTGTCGGTGGTGGCGTGCTACTGCTTCGTGTCTTATCACCTGGTGCTGATGTACCGCAGACGGACGGTCTACTGTGGATCTGTGGTCATGCGGAATCGCAAGGACAGGAGACAATTTTCGCTCTCTGAGGAGATGGAGTATCTGATCCTGTTGATCTTCATGACGGCCATATTTGTCATGTGCAGCCTGCCTTTAATGGTAAGAACTTGCCCCCTTACATACACCCCGTTAGAATCCCAGAACGCTCAAAGGTCCATTGTAGTACCACTGAGGTAGAGCTTATATACTTAGCAGGACTTGCTAGTCAGAGTAGTTACCAGATGCTCCAGGTTCTAGGACCAAAAAATTCTAATAAGCAAGCGAGACCAGTGCTAAGGCAGAAACACTGAAAGAGACCAGGATCAGCACAAACCGTCACTCTGTTTGGGTGGCCTAGACTATATTTGGGGGCATTAGATCACATAAACAGACATTAGATGTGTAAAGAGATATTGATGTTTCTGGACATCATGGCGCAGTCACAGGAGATTGCTATCACGCTGTAGGGAATTATGTTTCTTGCCTGCCCCTTCGTCTTTAGGGCCATATGTTCACACTGGAGTAGTGGGCTCTCTCTCTCTGATTTAGGGCCATTTGAGGTGGCCAAACTCTTTCTAAGAACTTCTAGAACCCTGTCCATCAGATTTATTAACCAATACATATTTATGGAGACTTTTGGGGGTGGTGTAAATGTGGCATAAATGTCACCCATAAAAACAATTCCAATTGTCCAATTAACCTGGCGGCATGATTTTGGACTGTGGTAGGAAACCCATGAGAGAACATTCAAACTCCACACAGAAAGGTCTTCGAACCAAAAACCTTCTTGCTGTGAAGAATCCCCCCCCAAGCTGCAGTCAAAGTGCATTATGGTCATTATGATGGTTTATAAAGCTAAAAGCATTCAGTCGCGACTACTAACGATTTGTGTAAACACAAGAAACGACATCAGGAAGTGCGTAGGAAGTGATTACGACCTGGTGGGAGCTCTAAATCTCATTAATGCTCAGTCATACTCGGTGAAAGCAATAAAAATTTCCTGTTTCCATCATCATACTTTCATCACGTCTGTAATCCAGTTATGAGTCTTGTCATCTTTTACAATCTCGAGCACGACGTTCGAAGCTCGTAAACACGTTCCAGAGAACGTTTCTCCACAGAGGAACAATTCGGTCAGAGATTAGATTACTAGATTAGCGCACTTGTAAACCACCGGTAGCTAGACATGGGCATACAGACATGGGCATACAGACATAGGCGTGATGTGGAGTGGATTATTCTCGGTGGTACCGATCCATACACCCCAAAAATGTCAATATCACCCTCTGTTGATGGGAAAAGAAATTTATAATTGGAACTTGAGGATCAAAAACTATATCTACGGCTGCAGCTATTGATTACTTTTATTTTCAAGTTTTCTAAAGATTATTCCAGCGATTAATCAAGTACTCAGATGGGAAATAACTCTAATTATTCAGAACAATGTAAAAAAAGAAGATCCATTAAGAGTATCCATTTTAAGTACTGTAGAGAGAACACAAAGCGAGCATAGAGGTATTGGTGAAATACACCTGTACTCGGAGGCAGGAGGTTTGAAAGTAGCTAATCCGAAAGTGTAATTAATTTAGCTGCTAATTGGATTATCGATGGTCATGTATGGTCTTCCATTTTCATACAATTGCTCACACTGTTGATTTATTCACACCAACCTGCTTGCCTATCTTAGATTAACTCTTCCCAGCCTGGTGCAGGTCTACAATTTTATTCCTGGTGTCCTTCAACAGCTCTTTGTTCTTGGCCATGGTTGAGTTTGGAGACTGATTGTTTGAGGCTGTGGACAAGTGACTTTTATACAGATAATTAGGTCAAACAGGTGCCATTAATACAGGTAATGAGTGGAGGACAGAAGAGCTTCTGAAAGAAGAAGTTACAGGTCTGTGAAAGCCACAAATGTTGCTTGTTTGTTATTGACCAAATACTTATTTTCAACCATAATTTACAAATACATTCGTTAAAAATCCTACAATGTGATTTACTGGATTTTCCCACTCATTTTGTCTCTCATAGTTGAAGTGTAGCTTTGATGAAAATTACAGCCCTCATCTTTCTAAGTAGGAGAAATTGCACAAACAGGCGCTGACTAAATACTTTTTTGCCCCACTGTACGTGTGTGTCTGTGTGTGTTTACCTAGGCTTTCAAAAAAAGCGTGTCATCGTTACAATGAAGAAAACCACCACTTTGATGATTTTAGTTAACAAATTACTCGAGGAATCGTTTTGGCCCTACTGTTGACTCAACCACAACCTTTATACTTTGTAAACCTTTCCATTGAATGTTTCAGTCTCCACAGAGAAACAATTCAGGCTAAGATTAGATTAGTGCACCTGTCTCCAGTAGCCAGACAGAACTAAATTTTCAACGCAGAAAAATCTCACGATCTAACCTCTTCATAATTTCCTGTGAAGGAAAGAAACATGATTTCTTTATCACTCTTGGTAAGGAAGGGAAAACCCAATCTGTTTGTGGTGCTGTTTAGCTCGGCTCTTGATTGTGTCATATATCAGACAACCAAATGACTAAAACCTTGATTGGATTACCTTAAAAGGAATCCCTGAGTCAAAACAGTAAAAAAGGGTTTTCCTGAGCAAAAAGTGGTTAACCGTCCTTTCTCTAGCATATAATTAATAATAAGATCAGCCTGATGTAGCTTTGAGTCAGCACTGTGTAGGCCGTCCATGGTCTTAAAATCTGCGCAAGAGCATGAAGCATCGACGCATTAGTGTCATACACAAAAATTTCATTTCCCAGGAGGCTCTTAAAGAAAGCTGGAACTGGAACTTGCCCACCCACACAGCACACATACAAATGTCACATCAAACATTAAACATTCAGACCATGTTTTTAACTGCTTGAACCAGGACATGTGAAATCTATAGTAAGAGAGGAATGAGGAAATTATATAAACCATTATAAATAATCCATTATGGAGTAAACGATGATCATAAAGCACCATTTGAATCAGATTGGCAGATAACAACCGTCATTGTTTCCCATCCATAGAAAGTTGATCCATTAATTAGCAGTGGAAATGGAGCTCTCTGATTCTTTTATGACATTAAATTGAGCAGAAAGTGGTGTCAGGAATGGAGCTCCCAGGTACCGCCAGATTATTGAGAAAAACTTCAACACACGGCAGAAGAAAACAAAGCACAAAACCCAGACTTACATCTGTGGATGGAGTGTGAACAGAGTGGTGCATCACCACGGATTTTGGTCAATCTTGTCAAGACAAATCCGGCCAAGCCGATGGCATCATTAAATGTGTAAATAAAGCTTAAAATATATATTTTTGTAAGGCTGTAACAGGCTATTAGAAAAAAATCTTTAGGCACCGTAGATGAGACACACTGCTAGTAAATCAGATTTCAAATGTCACATCCAGAGACCCAGACTTATCCATTATCTTAACGTTAAACCTCGGGGTTGATGTGTGTGTGTAGGACAGAAGGTTCTATCATATTACGGTGGAAAAAATAAAAGCTACAGCAGTGTAACGGATTACCACAAAACCCACCAAAGATGATCACGTGTAGTCATGAGACCTTGAATATTTAAAAATGAGAACTCATTTGACCCACGTTTAAAAGATCGGGGGGGGGGGGGGATAATCTATATGTACGAGTGCTCCGATCGGAGCCAATCAGCTCGTGTTCCCATTCACTAAAATCCATTTCCATTTGTTTCGATATTTAAGCATTTGAGTTTTTACAGAACAAGGAGCGGAAACATACACTGAGTACCACCAAGTGTCCAGATTACTTGAGACGTCAAATTACAGATCAGAACAGTGGTAACCCCAGAGGAATGTCAGATGTTAACAGGACTTAGGTTTGGTTTACGTTCTGTAATTTTATTTACACAAGATATCAACAAGAGATCCAAACAAGAGATGCAGATCAATCATAGCTCTTGGCTTGACAGTGGTGGGGATGGAACCTGTGACCTTCTGTCTTATAAGAAAATAACTTCAGAACCTATTACATTCAGAAGTTAGGGGTCCGCTGTGATTCCATCAACCTTCTCGTGATTGGCTGCGACACTGGACAAAAGTCAGTCCGGCATTTAGCTCAATAATCTGCAAATATGTATACATAATTTATATAAATAATAAATTCTTCAGTATGAAGAACCCGGCCACAAATTAGTCAGAATGAGAACCTTTACACTAAAGCCTTGTGTCCTAATGGTGTTCAGAAATGTCACCTCTCAACGGATGCATAATGAACCAGTGTCAGCACTGTAGATCACTGGAACTCGACTTTGAATCAAGGCCAGGTTGGTATGAAAGGGGAATATTAACTACGGCCGGAAGCATTGAAGCGATAAACGAACTAGGACACACATTAGCTTTGTGACCCATCTTTAGAGCTCATTTTGTTATAATCCAATCATTAGTGCCTACTTCGATAGATTCCAGTATATGTCATCAGTAGGAACCTAATTTTGACCGGACTATTGAGGTGAAATCTTTGAATGCTGTGTAAGGACATGGTAAAAAAATACCATGAATCAATTGTTTTCACGCATGAATTGAGCGAGTAGCATAAAATACCAACCATTGGAACGTAACAGCATCTGGCAGCCAGTAGACAAGCTTCTACCCCAGATGATTTACAAACATTTATCAGAATATTTATGAAAGATTATAATTCCATGGGTGGGCAGTCAGCTCATAAAAATGTACACCAGAATGAGAAAGCTTCAGACTCACAGTAGACATTTTAATCTAGAGTTCAGACACATAAAGTTCAAGTTCATGTGAGAGAACATTTTGCATATTGGGTCATATCTCCACCGTATCAGGAAACCCTGAAGGCTCAACTGATCAGCTCATCAATGAAAATTCCATGAATAGCACAGCATGGTGGAGCAATGAACTGCACAGTCTTCTGAACTGCGGATGAAGATTTAAATCAAGCTAGAGAAAGACTTTTTTTTCCAGAGGAACATTCATTAGAACTTTTTTGATGAAGGAGTCCACTCATCTAGGGGGCATGGAAGGTCACCTCCCAGCAGAGTCCAGTCCGAAACCACACACAGAAGAGTCATCATAGGTCATCATGATCTTTGGATAGCTTTCTGCACTGAACTTCAAGGCAAGACAGGAGAAGTAACAGTTTTCCTAGTTTTCTCAACCTAGGCAAAGGTGAGAAGACATTTGTAGGGGCATGTGTCAGGGTAGGGGTCTGCATCATAGGAGGAATGATAGATCCAGGTCTTGAGAGAACTATCTTGGGAGAAAAAGTGGAAATATTTTTTGGGGAATAATGCCTCTGCCTTTTTTACTGTAGTTTGTTTGAACCGAACCTTGGGGTGAAACAGGAAGGTAACAGGACTGATTTGTCTTTTTAGGGATACATAACAATTACAGAACCATTTCAGAGGATCTGAGCTAGGACCCAAAGGCATGATCGATTACACCATCCAGGAATGGTGTAGAGGTGTTAGCTCTCAGCGGGTTATTAAGGATAATGGCCTGAGGACCCACAACATAAGACATATCATTGAGTGGAAATACAAGATGCTTTGAAGTCTATAATACATTCTATAATTCTTCAAAAAAACAACCAATCAAGCATATTGACTACGATTAATAATAATAATCCAGCCTACTTAATAAAATATTGATTAAAGTAGTTTATAATCAGATATAAACAACGATTATTGGGATTGTAGAGTGATCCAGGAATGTCTTTGTTGTTCCAGAAAAACGAATCTATGAACTGGTCTTCTATGTTGGTATTTTCATAATATCTTGATCTTCATTGTTCCTCTATTTATCTCCATCTCCTCATCTTCCTGCTGGCTTTCCTCTTCCTCTTTTATAATTACATTTTTCAGCATTTAGCAGACTATCTTATCCATAGCAACTTACCAAAGTGCTTCCATAGTGAACATTACCATAGTCTGGTTTAAGTAGACACCAGTCCCCCCTTACCTTCAACACTACCAAGCATTCCCATCTTTTCCAATGAATTAGTTCCCATCAGAGTGTTTAAATTGAAATCTTCAACTGTCTGGTTATATGGAGACTCAAGTGATACAATTTAGCTTCGTTTTTGCACCAGATGCCCTTCCTGGTCTTAGGACCACAACTAACTGTGCGCCCCATACCTAAAACACCCATCTAGCCTTTGGGTTCTCGGATTTGAACCCGCAGAACTTGTGCTAAATATATACCAGTGTGTGTGGAGTCGGAAGAGGGAACTGTAAATAGTTTAGGAACCAATGATCCAGTGCATTAATAGTATCAGTAATGGATAGGCTTCTGGCTATTGGTAAACTCCAGGGTATGACCGAGAGCGACAGAGGGGAGAAAATCACATTAGGAAAGAAACACTGAGATCAGAACAGAAAAGCCTGAAGCTTTAATTATATAATTGTTTTATTATTTTTAAATTAATACTTGATTGGAACACAATCACGTGATTTATCTAAAAAATCTGTTATCTGTTATCATGTGATGAAAGGGTGTGTTTCTGTTAGATGGGAACCTTTATCATAACGAGCAGATTATTATTAATTACTGGCCGAGCCCCACCCACCGGGTTCGGATCCCAATAACTGCCCTCCACCAGCATCAAGATGAATTATTCATTGCAGTCTGATAAAGGCTTTTATTACCACAGACACACACACTGATCGATCAGCTGACTACCACCTGACTCGCAGCAGACCTGGCAGGCGGTTCAGACTATAAAAATCACATCTCGGCGGTGCTGATGCTCATCGATCCGACCGGCATGCAAACACTCAAGATGGACATGGTCCATGAAAACCTAGTGAGCTGCACTGATAACTACCTGACCAGCAGCTTCAGTGTCAAGGATTCTAATGCCATAGCTCGTAGCTAGATAATTTAGACATCTCTCCTCACATCACCAGTCTTAGCTCGCCAAGCTGACACAGCCTCTGGACTTTCAAATCCTCCATGTACTGAGAATGCGTAAACTGTCCCTGATCCTGAATGAACAGATTATCCCTCTTCTCGGTAGTGAAGGATGCTGAGAAATGTGTCTGTGCAGAGAGAGAGCTAGGTTGTTCTCAGTAGTTTTCGTAAACACACTCTCACCTCAGACTGTTTTCGGTTTCTCAAACCACAGAAGAACCACAGAACCACACAATCTTAGAACTGTGAGGACTCTAACTGTGTCTCTGCTAGCCTAGACCAATAATATGAAGGTACCAAAAGTACTGGGACACCTCAACATACAATTACAACCTAGATCCATCTTCATAAATTGGACAGGTGGGTCGAGTGTCCCTGCACACACACTCAACACGAATGGCCGTTTCCCAAAATACCTTCGTTTAGTATTGGTGACCTCATAACATGCAAACAGGCTAGGGCCAACATTATGAACTCATCATTTCAAATATCGACTCTGCTATCCAGCAGGCTGGGCATCTACGTAAGCAACCGTGGCAGGATGGGACCCCGATAAGAATTCGTAATGGATGCAATTACGCCCTCTGCTGGCTGTCAAGAGTTGAGGGATGATCTGTCAACCGGGTGTGTCTCTCCGTACACAAAGCTGATCTGCATATGAACTCACCTTGTGCAGGGTGCTTACAAAAACAACGACTGGCTGTTGTTCGTACAGGGTGGGAGCCGGATACGAACCCTCTACTGGCTGCCAGGGTGGAAGTATTATGTTATCAGGGTGTGTCTATCCATACACAAAGCTGATGCCTGAATAAGCTCGCCTGGTGCGAATGAAAAGATGCAGTCAGCTGCTGCATGCGTGCTTGCTCTTCTTCACTCATAACTGATCAATGGAGTGCAGGGGTTAAAGAATTTTGAGGATCAAAGTGTGTCTCGCTGTGCACATAGCTGATCCCCGTATGAACTTTCCTCATGAAGGAGAAACAAAACCCAAAATCTTAACTTTTTCTAGTTTCTAGCCTAATTTTAACCAAGGGTATTCAAGCTTTTGCAGAAGAACATGGTCGTGTGGGATTCTCATTAGTGACTCTGTGAGATGTCAGTTTGAAGCTCGGTCTGAAGCGTATATTTGGTTGCACTGTAAGATTAATAAGGCGAGAGTAATGGCGCAGCCCTGCTGGAAGGAAACTCAAGACTGTAGAGCACCGGAGGGGCTCATGAATCCCTCAGGAAATGGAAAAAAGAGCAATAATCAAGCCGATGAGTCATTCCAGAATATTTCTGGTAAATTCCGGGTGTCGGTGAGTCGTGTGTTTTTGACATCCAGCTGTTTTCAGAATATTCTCTCGGCCTGTAAGTCATGAAAACTCGCATGACCGGTCCAGAGATTTTCGGCTCAAGTCTTCCCACAAATTTACTAGGGCTTGCCCAAATACCATTTTTTGAATGATATTCGGCACTGATTGGTAGCGAATATTCAAAGTCTTGTTTTTTCAAAACACTAAGTGTAGTTAATTTAACAACATACAGTGGGGCAACAAATATTTAGTCAACCACTGATTGTCCAAGCTTTCCTACTTGGAAAGATGAGAGAGGTCTGTACTTTTCATCATAGGTACACTTTAAATATTTTCTGCTCCATTGTAGCATACGTTGTGCCGTTAACATAGCAGCGCAGCACAAACAAAACATTTTAAATCGGTACCTTAAATAACAAAACACTGAGTGTAGTATTTTCTTCATGTTGTGCTGTTAAAATTGCAGCACAGCTTGAAAAAGAAGACTTTAAATAAACATTTTATATACAAAAGCAGTATGTGCAATATATTTTTACAAAATACCACGTCACAGTTAGTAGCACAGCACACATAAAAAGAACACTTTAAATAAAAAATAAATACCTCAAATTCAACAAGAATTTTAATACATTTTACATA
>JAYDZG010000011.1:514075-524306 GCA_034509265.1 Microcambeva bendego
ACATTTAAAAAAAAAGAAAGAAAAGAAAACACGACAGTTACACGCACTTACATTTAAGGTAGAACAGCACCGCCGTGAGCCCGCTTTGCGTTACTGCAGCGCTAAAACTCTGAGCGGTGAGTCCGGAGTCGGACTCCGTATCCAGCCCGACCCCTCTGTCCCTGTACACAGACTCCGCCACCTCGTCGTCCAGCACATCTGAAAGACAGGAGGTACAGAAACAAACAAATAGTGTGAAGAGCGTGGGTGTGTCAGAGCAACACAGCTCCTCAGATCCGGGTTCAAACCTCATCCCAGGTCTGAGTGTTCTCAGTGTACATTTTATTTATTTTTCTAAAGATAACAATAATAGTAACAAAAAAAAAGATAATAAAATAAAGAATTGATTCTGTTACCAACTAAAAACAATGCAATAATAATAATAATATAAATTTATTTAATAAAATAATAAGTTAATAATACTATCTAACAACTATCATAAAAATAATAAATTATTCTTAATAATAGCAATAAATCAACAATAACAATTAATATTAAATACATAATATATATTACGAATAACATAATAATACTTAGAAATAATAACACAAATAAATAAAAACAGTAACAATCCTAATAATAAAAATCAGTCAGAAATTTGAAATAAATTGAATAATATTAGTGTGTAAATCATGAGATCTCACCTAAAGAAGCCCAGTGTTCACCCTGATCCTCTTCATCATTCTCATCTTCATGAATATGTTCTCCTCTGATGAGGCTAACCACCTCCTCCACGTTCTTCAGACTAAAATACTTCACCTCCTGCACACACACACCCACACTCTAATAAAATACATCGTGGACTCACCTGACCACTGTCCGTCGGTCCATCCGAAATAAGTCCGGGCCTGGGGAACCGGACAGCACGATTTCAACCCGGTTATGAGCGGTGGATGGTAAAGAATGAGTGACCTGCTGTGGGAGTCGGTACGCAGCGTTATACAGAGGCGAAGTTTTGACCGCTGGGCCATCCCTGTGGACCAGGACGAGGCCGACCTCGCCCCGCAGTCGGCCAGCCAGGTGGAGTGCCAAGTCGCGGTCCGCGCGGCGCGTCTCGGTGTGAGAGAACAGGAAGAGCGCAGGAACGTTCAGCCGGGTGTAGACAGCATCAGCCCGGCCGGGTTCCTCTTCCACCTCCGTCTGTCAGGGGAGGGAACCGGGATGCAGGTTATTCGGCGTCTGCAGTGGACGGGAGCTCGGATGCATGCAACGGGTCCTCACCAGCAGGGGCGACACCATCAGCTGCAGGAAGGCGTGGACGTTGACGGTGGTCAGCGGCTTTCTCATGGGCGTGTATGGGCAGGGCTCGGGGTTGCTAAGCGCCGAGCCACAGTGGAGGAACCACAGATGAGCCCGGGCAGACTGACGCCCGGAGATCCTGAGAGCACAGAGACGTCTGAGGTGTGTGTGTGTGTGTGTGTGTGGTGGTGGTGGGGGTGAGATTCCAGGTCCTCTTCTCACCCCATGTGTCTGAGGAGGGGGGTTCCTGTGGCCTGCACAAACTGGTACGTTCCTCCATACACAAACGCCGCCTCCATCAATGCCCGATGCTCTACACACAAACAAATGTGTATATATAAGAGATAAGGGATATAAATAAATAAATAAACAGCTCTTGCTACTGCGATTAAGCATCTGCAATGAGCCAATGAGTCTTTCACATCTCTGTAGAGGAATTCTGGCCCACGCTTCATTGTTTTAATTCACACTGTGAGACTACCTGGGAGTCCGAGCGTCTCGATGTGTCCCATCACGATGTCGCTCTTCCCCTTCGCCGCTCTCTGGACCTGCAGCAGCTCACCGGCCGTGTGGACGTAATGAACCTCGTTATACAGCAGCGTGCTGAACACACACACACACAGAGGGAGAGAGAGAAAGAGAGAGATCAGAACCCATACAGTCGTATATCAGGGCTGATTATCTCAAGCCTGATACAACTCACAAGAGCATGAGAGATACGATAGCATTCTCGTCGAAGATGGTCTCCACGGCAAACGTCCTCAACGTCTCGGAGCCTCTAAAATAGGGGGGAAAATGGCACTGAACACTGGCTCTCTGATCAAAGGAACTTTAGGCAATCACACTGAAGTGGTTTAGACCTGAACAAATACGCCTTCTTCGTCACATCTTCTCCCGTGCAGTACTCTGGTATGTTCTCCTTAGAACAGTTCACCTGCATATAGACACCTTATTAAAGTACCCAAAAAAACATTTCATTTTCAGTATTTAGCAGGCGTTTTTATCCAAAGCAACTTACATTACTGTTACACTATACAGTCTGAGCAATCAGGGTTAAGGGCCTTGATAAAGGGCCCAAATGCAGCAACCCTATTTTCACATGCGGGAATCAAATGAAAGGTTTTAGATTAGATTAGATTATGACTAATTGTTCTAAAGAATTATACAAATATAAAACCATTTCCATAAATTGTTATGTGGTTAAAAAGCAGTTTAATGTCATGTGAAATTCTGGCGACACCTGGTGGTCACAGTCTAAAATTAATCTTTCTGTTTGTCTGTTAATCTAAGATGGACTTCTGATGTCATGCAAATCCAACATTTCAAATCCCAAATTCTCATATCATGGTGGAAGTTTGGGGTTTGTTTTTGTCTGAGGGACTGGGTTGTTTAGTTTTTCACTCAATCCTGACCTGGCTCACTTCTTGTGACATACCTTAGCTACCAGTATACCGTAATCCTGCAGCGCCTCAGCAGACGAATTTAACTGCTCCATGAAGTTCTGAATAGCTGGACCTTCTACAGATGAATACAAAAACATTCCACAGTTTAAATACTTTATTAGAACGTTGTTAAAATTAGGTTAATCATTATGTATGTCTTGGTCTGGGGATTTTGAGTTTGAGGGAAATTAAAAATTTTCTGTACTTAAACATGATATAATATTGAGATTAAAGTTGTGGAAGTTCCATATAGATACATGCTAGTCATCGTTTAAGGAATTTGGATAAAAACGCCAAAAACTATTTTTGGACAAAGAACTACATGTTCCAGCTATTTAGTCACCAAAAGGCATGCACATTCGTATTAGCATGATGCAGAAGGTAGATTTGCACCTTAAGATCGATGCATCAAAGGTTAGAATTCTTACCCTGATCGTGGAAATAGATGAGAACTGTTTTTCCAGACTGGATGATTTCAGTAAAGCTCGGAGCAGTGAGATCTATCAGATCTAAGCTGTGAACAGGATTTAATCTAAAACTCAGTATTATGCATGTCAAATATAAACTGTACATGATCCGTGGCCCCATGGTTGTTTAGGTTTTAATGCTTTGAATTACAAAGCTTGGGTACTTGATCGCGTGCTGGTTTGGATTCATAAATAAATAACACACGCGTAATAATTTCAAATAAGCAAAGTTTTTCGTTGTTGTGTGGTGAACGGTCGGTTTCTTGGTTCTGCAACGGTATCAGGACGAATGAACAAAAACCTTCGCTCCCTATTTAGGAACACTGCGTAGGGAAGAAAACGCGAAGCATTTGTGAACTTTCCAGTTCGGTATTGATTTAGTGTGATGTAATTTGGGATACAGCCACGCTCTGTTCTCCGAACCCCCAATGAAATCAGAATCAGAAAGGACGGACATTTCGGCTCAAACAAGCAACGAATTCTGACGCCGTTTACATTTTTTGAGATCCAAAATGGCGTCGTATGCATCTCGGTTTCATTACACTTTGATCAAAGGCAAGTTTAAAATGTCAGACATTTTGGCTCTTTCTGCATAAGAATTCTGTTTATGACCCACTTTAAATCGTATCCGCAATGGCGTCCCATAAAGCTCAGTTTTATCGCTGAGGGCACGCTTAAGAGGCGGGACTCGAAGAAAGTATTCCACACATGATTGGCTAAACAGATAGACTGTTCATTCCAGTCTATGTCTGGAAACCCGTGCTCTAATATAAAAGACTGCAGTGAACTGTGGTCATAAATAAACAATCTGTCTACTACTGTTAATATATGAGGATCCAGGGTTCAAATCTAAGCTGCGGCACAAGCCGCATGGTGATTTGAACCCCCGACCCCAAAAGTAACGTGTGGTGGGCCTGAAAATGAAATCTCATAGAAATCAGTAGAAAACTTTATTTCATATTTATAAATTTCACATGATTATTTTAAATTATTGTGATCATTTGTGTACTCTTCCTCTGGTGTCTGGGACTGGAAGTCTGGGACTGACTGGCACCAATTTGGGTCTGAACTGCAATTATGGCTTGATCTTTGACAGCAAGTTCTTGAAGTTCTTCAGTTCCTTGATGCTTGTTGAGACTCTGGAAAGACAAAACATTATATATATATAATATATAACAGCCGCACTATTATGAAATAAATCCGTTATACATGAACTCCTAGACTTAGAGTTTAGAAGGTTTCTTAAACAGGTTCTCTAGGGTTCTAAAGCTGGAGCGGGGACCGCATCAGAGGAATGAGGTTAAGGCGTACCTCCCAAAAGCGTTGAGGAGCGACACAGTCTCCTGTCGGTTGAGCTGGAATGGTGCCTCAGTGCCGCCAGTTTGAGGAAGCGTTACAACCTGCTTCTCCGAGAATAAAATCTTCAGAGCCGTCCCTAAACCCTGAGTCTGAAACACACACACACCTTAAAGATTGAACCCGGAGATTCTAAACCGGGTTCGTAGACTAACCTAGACGTCGACCTCTCTCACCTGGAGTTTGCCCCAGAGTCGACACTTGAAGCATCCCACACAGTCCATGATCCTGGAGATGTTCTTGAAGGTCAGCCTGAAGTCATACTGGAAACAAAAGGGCGGACATGATCAAGTGTGGTAATTTATTTACTTGTGTGGATTGCTGGCTCCTGGAAGAAAACACACACATACGCAGGAAGAACATGCGCAACTCACACAGCGAACAATCGACTCACTTTAAGCTTGGCGGCTTCTTTCAGATCGCCGGCGAAAAGCGCGGTTTCATCGAAATGCAACGGAAAAGACCTAAAAATGACAAATAAGACATATAATTACTTGTCTTGGTGGGATTTTCTGATCCTCCAAAGGAATCAACACATATATTAGAATAATAAAACAATAAAACATTTTTAAACCGACGGGCTCTCGGAACTGGTAGAAGAGTGGCATCTACTGGCCTTTCTAGGCCACTGCAGGCGCGTGTGAGCTCACTGAAGGACGGTTTCATTTGGGATTTAAGAGAAATCACTAAACGCGAAATCAATACTGTACACTACACTACTGTACAGTACGCCCTGGGCGTAAACCACATCATAGAAATCATAGAAATGTAAATACTTTGACCCACCACCACAGAGACTTGCCAATCCAAGGTTCGAATCTCAACGCTATTGCAATATTACGATTAGAATAAATATCGATGGGGGAAAAAAAGAGACTGGGCTGCAGAGGCTTCTCCGGACGTTCTCACCCAGCTGCCTGCAGGACCTCCAGCAGCAGTTCTTTATTCTCCCGATCCCGCTCTGGTTGGCCTGTGTACAGATGGACGGATGGATGCTGGAAAAATGGAAGGACCTTGGCCAGGGCCCGGAGCTCCATCAGGTACAGGAAGTAGAGGTTTCGCAATCGCTTCGGGCCTTCGCCCTTCGTCAGCTCCTCGTCGAATCTCAGCTGGAACTCCGAGACATTCGGACCCCACCTTCGGTCATACCAATTATCTAAAGAGGAAAGATGACAGGGAAAGAGAAGTGGCTGCAGACTGGGTAGTCCTCTACCACTTAAACTGGAACACTTATTTATTTTTACCATTTATTTTTACAATGTTGAAAGCGTCGCTCAGTTACAAATACAGTAAACCCCGAATACAGTTCACGGCCTCAGCCTCATTAACAGAATGAATAATAGTGCTAATACTATCCTCTGTGATTTGTATGGCTTTGTTCGTGCTTATATTTAACACTCCATGTGTTATTATTAAGAATAATATAATGTACTAATTTTATAACATGATTGTTAATAGTATCAATTCAGTTACATTTGCATAGAAAAGCGAGCGTAGAGGAAAACGCTACTTGTGATAATGAAATTATTCACGTTAGAGGTGGGAGCTTTAAAAGCAGCCAATCCCAGAGCGTTATTTGTTTCTCCTTGCTGCTGATTGACTGCTGCGTTCTTGGCTCATAACAGTTCAGCACTCATTATCTCCATCATCTCCTTATTTAATCAGTATTACTCATTATTAGTGAGTATGTGTACATTTCACTGTATTTTTATATACATGAATTTATTACTGTATTTACCAAAGAAAACGTGCTGTATGTATTAAGTTTTTTGGGGCAGATTTGGGGTTAAAACTATAAAAATGTGTAAACGCCTGTAACTGATTTACATTCCTGAAATTTGGGAAGACGTTGAAACATAATACTAAGCGTTAAGAGCCTTTCGAGTGGGTCACTGGAACTCAACTCGAGTTAGTCGAGGGTTCGATGGGGGGTGGGCATTGGCATGACTTACCGTCCAGCAGGTACCTGGCACTCAGGTGGACGTTTATGCTGCTGTGCAGTCCTGATACCAGCCTGTAGAAGGCTCTCTTCTCCACACACAGTCCTACAAGCAAAAAAAGAGAATGGGTTCAAGACCTGACCCATACAAAAAAAGCAGAAACCTGGGGATGAAAGTGGTGCTCACCCTCCAGCCAGCGGTGAAAGCCCCATCCTGAAGCACAGGAGTTATTGTTCATGGAACTTTTTTTTTTTTTATCAGAGAGAAGCAAGCTGCTTACCTTCGCCGTCACCTGCAACAAGAACGCTGTCAGTCAGATTTCGGATCCCGTTCGAGCACCTGCTGGCTGATGCAGGCATTATACATACGTGAGAAAGGAGAACTCACCGGCGCCAGACACCAGAGGGTTCAGAGGCCGCTTCACAGAGTACGGCCTGAAAATAATAATAATAAAACACACACACACAATTTTTAATAGTATTGGTCTAGAACACATTAACATTGGCACCCTTGTTATTCCCAAGCTTGAGCTCACTTTTACAAATCAAAACAGTGTCCCAATACTTGCAGTATTAAACACATCAGGACACAAATTTATATGAAATACACTTGTAGATGATTTTGTATCTTGTTGCTCATTAAAAGCAGCTCATTAGTGTTCTCAGGGGTTCCAGGGCTTCTTACTTGAATCAGTTCTCCTCGTAGATGCTGTTCCAGATTTGCCAGGCTTCGGGACCTTTATATCCGGTGTATCTCTCAGGGTTGAGGAGCAGATCCACGTACCGAGCGTCGGGAGCATCTTCATCTGACAGAATATGTGAAACACACACAGGTCTGAGGAGGAGAAGCTCGACCGGGGTTCGACATCAGCACTCGTAGATGCAGGTGTTACCGTCGTGCGTGCAGAAGAGCTCGGCCTGGTCGTCGTGTCTGTTCCACTCATGCAGAGCCCGGCGGGTTTCCTCGCTGTGGAATCCGAGAGCAAGAACCGGTGGAACATCAGAGTCGTAAAACGCCCATTTTCGCTCCCTCCGATTCTTGGAAGGCGACCTCTGGCACTTACCTGAGCGAACCGTTGACGGCTCCGAGCTTCTCGGCCATCTCACACTCATCCGCGAGCAGGTTTGCCTCCACCGAGTACTGTACACACACATCACAACTTCATGTCTCCAAAAGTGCCAAAACGACTGGGCGGGATCGTCGGCTAAAGCCGTGTACCTTGTTGTGGCTGCCAGATTCGAGCCCCTCCGGTACTTCATTCTGTCAAAGAGACAAAAAAGCTAAGTGAACAGCACAGATTTCCACAAATGCACTCCAACATTTTTCCAGAAAAAAATGATTAGATAGATAGATAGATAGACAGACAGACAGAGAGACAGAGAGACAGATACTAACTATAATTTTCTGTGAAAATAATTAAATAATAATTAAAATAATTAATGTGAGACAATGTTGTGCTCTGAATTATTCGGCTACGTCTCAAAAAGACCTTGCTCCCTATTCCCTACATGCTATGCAGTACATTTCGAGATGGCCTGTACCCTACAGCCTGCATCAATTTGGTGGGGCTGGAACCAGCAACCCTCCAATTACCTGGACGAACTAGCAGGCTTCTGATTACTTGTCCGGCACTTTAACTACTGAGCTAAGATTATGACCAACCAATTGGAACTCCGACTGGAATACGTTCAATCAACGGGCACAAATTTCCCCGGCGCACTCCAAAATCTCCCCAGAGAAGTGGAAACTGTTGGGAGACAGGGTTTGAATAGTCCAATCAGCTCAGGCTCAGATGTCCAGATACTTTAGACCGTACATAGTAAACAAACTGACCGGTGTACATGGTCGAACAGCGCAGTCCCTCAGCCCACAGTGACCACTGTCTGTCCAGAATGGACACGGGTTGTTCAGGTTCACCTTGTAGAACCTGAAGTAATCGGTCGAGAGGAGCTTCTCGAGTTTGGGGAAGAGCTTCTCGTTGTTGAAGCTGTCGATCGTTTCCACATCACATGTGCAGTCATCCAGACTTCCTGTGAGCTACAATGGTCAAAATGTAGACAGCAGAGTGCATAAATATTATAAATATAGTATATTTAATAGGCAGCATGAATAGATTATCCTCGACAGTAGGTGCAGTGTTGTTGGGTTTGATGCTTGCTTGGCTGTAAACAGAGACCCTTAACGTCCAACAGTCTCTAATTTAAGACATACCTCTAATATAAGGCAGTACCTTCACAAGAGACCATCGTTCCGTGCAATTAGCCCTATTGAAATGGGTCCTGAGGAAGGAATTCGCCTACAGTCACTACTGAGAAATACCAAAACGCGTACCTCAACTGTCTACAACCACAAATTGTACAAATATTTTTGATCCAGGATATTTCAAGTCCTATTCTAGCTGTGCGTACACGAGCTGTGCAGGTAGGAACTCACCTTGCAGAAACACCTGTGTGCAGAAGAACTTGCCAAAGTGCAGGACAGCAGTGCAGGAGACACACATATGCTGAAATAGAATAATGACAGTGTCATTTTCTTACAGTCAAATAGAATTAGAATCCAAACTGAACTCTCTCTCTCTCTCTCTCTCAAATGAATGAAACCGAACAGACAGACTTTTAATATTGACGTTAGGGCGATAACTAGATGGATGCGTCTCAAATAAACCGTGTTACCTAATCCCTATTCACTACTTAGTGCTTTTCAGGCGCTCTGCTTCATCCAGCCTGCGTATTTTGATCGGTGTAGTGTTGTAGCACAATATAGAGTGACGAAAATGTCCCGGACTGTCTTCATTATATTTAATCATAAAGTTTAGATAAAATCAAATGGTCGAATTAGTTCACTACGTGGTGAACAAGATGAGTGTTAGGACCGCACGATGTGATTCACGCTTTTTACTCACGTCCCGTTGACGTGAAGTACGTGACTTAATCAAAATACATCACGAGGTGCACAAAATGCACTTGATAACGCTCAATAAACACGCACTAAATACTTTATAGGGCACCTAAATAGTGCACAACAAGTAATTCGACAAAAAATAAACACCAAAAATATTAAATGAACGGCGCAAAATCTATATTATTTGCGCGATTTGCTTAGTTAAATCGTATCGAAACTATAACTAATTTCGAATGAAGTTAGCCATTGCGCACGCCCAGTGTGCAATTTATAACACCAGATAAAAAAATATGAATTTTGTAAATGCAAAAATAAGACAGAATACAAGCACTAGACTCTGTAAACTATTATAAAATGTCATTTAATATATTTAATCGTTTTACAAATGCTAAAACGTTTCAGATTATTTAGCTTGCAATTGACATGGCCCCATCTGCATTGCTGTGGAGGTAGACTCCGTATCGTATCGTTCTTTAATTAGAATTATCTTAAAGAATCATAAACTAAACTACATTTTATTTATTATTTTCTTCATTTTAGCTTCACATCAGCGTAGTAAAATGTCTTATGTTTTCTGTGTACACTTGTATTACCTTTGTTAGGGTAGTACATAAATTTCACCACTAGGTGGCACGGAATTTTAAATCTATTCATTTAATGTTTGCTTAAGAGCTGCTTTTTTCCTGGTGAGGGTCGCGGTATCATTCAGTAAATCTAGGTTGCTCCTGACTAAACATGATTGTGTCTACTGTAATGATTCCATATAGATAAAACACTAAAAGTGAATAAAATAAGTATTTGAACATCCTGCGACTTTGCAAGTTCTCCCACTTAGAAATTTTCATCT
>JAYDZG010000011.1:547590-558266 GCA_034509265.1 Microcambeva bendego
AACCTTTAAGAAACTCCTGTTTAAACCAAACAGGAACCTTTAAGAACCGCCTGTTTAAACCAAACAGGAACCTTTAAGAACCGCCTGTTTAAACCAAACAGGAACCTTTAAGAACCACCCATAAAACCAAACAGAAACCTTAAAGAACAAACCATAAAATCAAACAGGAAGCAGTAACCTAAACCACACCCATCTAGGCATTTGAATATGTTCTGAATGACCATATGGGCCACTGTCATTGAGCATATCAGGGGGCGCAGTTCCAAAACCGTGCATGTTTATATCTTCTGAAGACATATGGGAATTTGTGCCCATTCAGTCAATACAGCCAGTGAAATGAGGCACTGGTTTTAGAAGAGAAGTTATATTCAGGGATCAGCAGGGGTCGCTTTAAATCCCAGAACCACGTCCCCTGCTCAGCTAGAGCGAGAAGAACAAACCTGACAGGACGAGGGGAAGTGTGTGTTTGTGTGTGTGTTCGAGGGGTGGTGGGGTGGGGGGTCGGATTTGCATCTGGTGCCGCACCCGGTCTCAGCTCCGGATCAGGGTGAGGAACTCGTCTCTGGTTTTGGGATCCTCCCGGAACACACCCAGCATGGTGCTGGTCACCGTCTTACTGTTCATCTTCTGCACTCCTCGCATCACCATGCACATGTGACTGTGGAAGAGAACGGAAAGCACATGACTCAAAAAACAGTGAATCAAAAAAAAAAAGAACCGAGAACGATGGCAACTCGCATCTTTTCAAGGTATATCGGTGTATGGGAATTTGTGCCCGCTCTGTATAGAGAGAGGGCACAAGGAAAGCGTTCACTCCAATTTCGGTGAAATACAAGATCTGGGAACAGGACATGACTAAAAATTTTCGAGGTGTTCGAAAGAGGTGAAGATTCATACGTGGCCTCGATGACCACTCCGACCCCGGCGGGCTGCAGTGCCTCTGTGATGGCCACGGCGATCTGTTTGGTCAGGCGCTCCTGAACTGAAAACAAAAAGAAAAAAGGAATAAATAAATCATTCCGGGAAGACTGAAAATTAACGATAAGAAATCAGATTAAGAAATGAGAAGGATGAGAATTTACCTTGCAGCCGCCTGCTATAGATTTCAACAATCCTGCACAGAGAAAAAAAATTGAAGAATTGTGTGTGTCGCTTTAAGTAGATTAGCTCAGGTGTGTAAGTGACGACTCTGATCCTATCTGACCTCAATACTTCAGGCTTAGCACTTTCTCTCACCACATACACACACGCGCCTTACATCGTCGGGTACACCTCTGCTTGAATATGAATGGGTCAGGTAAGCTACACTGATCGGTTAAAGGTATTACAGTGAACATAAATATCAAATATAGTCACCACAATTGTGATCTTTTTAGCTACAACAATGGGCTGTGGGAATTTGTGCCCATTCCATCGAAGCACAATCGACACGCATACACCAACTTTTCTTTAAGCAGGGCCTTCCCTAAACTGTTCCTCCTGAAGTCGGAAGTGTAATTCCTTTATCAGAGCGCCTAGAAACTTTTATATCTCAATTTCCACTATGTGTGTGTGTATGTGTGTGTGATCTTACACACCTGGCTAGTTTGCTGAGGCCGAGCACCCTCTTATTGGGCAGGTAACCTATATGAACCTGTACAAGAACACACACACACAGTAAAGTATTTCACATCAAATAGATTTAACATTTTATAATTTCAAGTGATAGAACAGTGTAGAAATGAATAGATATAACATTTTTAGAAATTCCTTTCAAGCAGAAGAACAGCTTTAAACAACTTCCGATTGAAACCAATAAAGACAAAGTGAGAGAGAGAATTATTGTGTGTTTAGAAGCTCTCTCACCCTCGGGCCTCGAGCTGAAGCTCAACACAAATGTCAGCTACAATTTGATAAAGCCGAGTGGGAGAAAGGGCAGCACACACACACACAGTCAAGTTCTTTCCCCTCGAGTTTCCCCCGGTCGAATCCTCGCCAATTACCCTACTGCACGTCTGCTAGTCTTCATGACTTTGTTACCTGCTCGCTCTCCCTTTTAGTTATGATGTTATAGTTAGGGCTGCCAGAGTCGAAAGCTCCTTTCTATACTCTGTTCACTCTTAATGATATCTGTTTTAACTACATCTTTTTTGTTTCACTCCGAGGTGATATTTCTGATGGAAGACTGTTCACCTCCCGAGTCTGCACATCCCGACTGATATGCCAACAATTGCTGCTCCTGATAGATGAGACAGGGCGAGGAGTGTTTGCTCAAAGAACTTTCAGAACTCACAACGGACTATTTCAGAAACTGGACTGAATAATGAAGAACTCCAATTTATTCACAGAGTTTCTGCTAGTTATACCATTTAGACTTTTAGTTTTAGTCTGCTAGTTATAACTTTTTTTGTTGTTGTTTATTTGCACGAACTGTATAAATCCTGCTTATTTAAAATATTCTCCAGGCCCCTGCTCAGTCCAGTTCCTCCAAGGTTTCTTGTATTTTTAGTGTGTTTTTTTCGCCCTCGGCTACAGCTTATTAGCTGTGTTTCTTATGTGATTATGAATAAAAGAAAAAGAAAAGAAAGAGAAATCTTTGGCGAGTTTCTCCCTCGCTGGGAAGATTTATACTGACGTCGCGAGAACAAATGTTTCTTGGTAAATTATATAGACGTTATATGTTAAGCTTATGTTATTACGTTGGTGGGTGGTCGGGGGGCTACGTTTCCAGCACCACGTGATCCTGAGAGGCTCGGAGGACGAGGAAGGTGAGCATGCATCGTCATGAACGATTAGCGGAAAAGGATAAAGAGACTGAGACTTACGTCAGCACCTGCCGAGTGCGTGCGTGTGTGTGTGTGTGTGTGTCATCACTGGCTATTTACATGATAGCGGATCGGTCTGGTCTCTTTTGTTCTAAATGGCAAACACCTGCGGGGCAGAGAACGGTGGGAGGGACGAAACATCAGTCCCCAGTGTGTGTGTGTGTCTGCCGTTCGACGTTAATTACGGTTTATTTCAGTCGTTGACAGAGTGCGATCAGGAACGAGGAGCCGACCGAGAACCTCATCCCGACAAAGCTTCTCACGGGACTGTGGGGATTTGTGCCCATTTGACCCCTTCCTCCCCCACAGACGCGGCCAATTGCGTCTGCGTGGATGCCCGGATGTTCTCAGCGATGGTACGATGGTTTCCGACCAGACTGTCGGCATTCGAGACCTGTACAGCGCACGGGGAGAACTTCCAGAAGGGGTCCTCACCCTGCCGAAGATGGGGACGAGGTGGTGCTCGCACATGGAGAACATGTCGATGTCTTTTACTATGACCATGTCGTCGTGGTCCTCGTCAAAGATGGCGTCGTTCAGGACATCTGCGGACACACACACGCACGTTTCATAAGACTGTTCAAACACATTCAGTTTATCTGCCTTCCTTCTCCAGTACTTTCATTTCCTGACCGTTATCTCAGAGTCGCTCACACGCCGTCCGAGCCGTCTGTCGTTCAGACCCGAGTGCTGATGGGTAACACCCCCCCCCATAAATAAATAAATAAATATACAATCACAGATAACAGCGCACACACTGAGAAAACGAACAAAGCATATAAGAAGTCGAGAGAAAACTTCAGACCCCCAAGAAATATATCAGACCCCAAAAAGTCAAGTGAATTCTTATTAAATGGCTTAAGTGTGTGTGTGTGTGTATGTGTGTGTGTGAGAGATCCCACTCAAACTGAACCCGAGGGCAGCAGCTGTTCCACACACACACACTAAATAGAATCAGCGCCTCCCTCCAGCCATCCCCACCACACACACCGTAGCGGTCGCCATGGGAACCCTTTCATCCGGGCTGGTGCATACGAGAGGGCCGAGGGTTTCGAACCCTCCAATGAAGGGGCCACCCGTCCATCGGCTGCACCTCACACACCAACACACGTCTAAGTAACTAGAATGCGACAGAGGACTGAGTATTAAAAATGAGCCAAGGGCCAAAACTAGGACTAAAGAACAAAATTACAACTGGGCAGAAGACTAGGGACAATGGGCGAGGACTAAGGACGCGTAATGAGAGAGGGAATCTATACTAAAAATACAAATGAAGTTTAGGACCAGGACCGGGGACAGATAACGGGACAGAAGGCCCCGGATTTGGGGACAAGACTAGGACTAAGGACAAGAAATAGGCAGAGGGCAAAGATTAGGGTAGAAGATTGGGAACAGGAAATGAGAAGAAATCTAGGGTTTGAAGAGGCTCAAAAGAGGAGCCTGTGGAAACATGGGTGCAGAGAAACACCAGAAGAACATCTGGATAAAGCTGTGTAACTAGCTGGCCTCTATTCAGAAACCAAAAATAAGTAAAAAAAAAAAAAAAAAAATGGAGATTAGGGGCTCCTGTACAGCCGAAGTGACCCCATCAGGCCCTGTCTGTTAATAATGAAGAGCGGCGAAGGGGTGGCGAAGCGCCCGGCCAATCACACGGCCTGGAGCCGCTCCCCACTGCACCCGGACGAATCAGAGAGGAGATAAGAACCTGCCAGGCATGTCATCATTAGGTGATAATGCCGGTCCTAGGTGCGCCATGCCCCCAGCCGCCCCCACCCCACCACCTTTTCCCTGGTCACTGAACTCGGCGGTGCAGGAGGGCGCTCCGGGCGTGCCAGCGTGTTCTCCAAACCAGCAGCAGATGTGCGAAGGCGGATCCTGGCGTCCACCAGTCAGCACAGAGAGTGCGAAGAGCAGTTAAACCCAGAACACGTGCTTCAGATCAGAAATATCTCATGAGTGAGCACCCGACCCCCCCGAATACAACGCTTTTATTTATTTATTAGGATTTCAAATGCGCATATTCCGCAAGCACAACCAGCGGCGAGACTCTGAAGCGCGACTGCCCGACACTTAACGGCCAGCGTCACCTGATGGGACAGGATGACCGGACTATGTGTGTGGGGCAAAGAAAGCGTATTAACAAAAATGAATGAATAAATAAATAAATGAACCAAGGACCCGGATCGCATCATCCGGGGATGGAACCCAGAACAAAAACAGCGCCCCCTTCAGATAAAAAAGTAACTCAGTAACGTTTACTCCGAGTCCATTTCACATGAATAACTTTTTACCTTTATAAAATCCTCACAGTAATCATACTTTGACTTGAGTTGAATGTTTCAGCACTCTCTCCACCTCTGTCTACATGTTAAGTAGAAGAAACTGAACAATCTCGCATCTCATTTCATGTTTGCGTAATTCAGGGCGGGGCTTCATTTCCTGGGCACCAGCATTTATAGGGAACAAATTTCCTCAAAAGCGGTGCGGTGTGAACGGGGCGTGGCCTTGTGAGAGAAACTATCAAGAGGAAAGTCCGCGAATCTGGAATGAGGAACATGTCTGGGTTGCCAAGTGTAAGAGAGAGCTACACATTTGTGTAGTCGTACGCCAGGGTTGCCAGGTGGACATAAGACCTTCTCGTTGGATGAGAAAATCGGCCCAACTGTTCACAAACAGCCGGAAAAATTAATTATGGAATATGCAACGTGTAAGGTCTATGGTTCGATCCTTCCTTCAAGTTTCACAGTGGTTGGAAGGGTCGGATCACATGACTTGGAAATTAAAAACAGGGTCGCCGGGGTAATAAACACCCAGAAAGTGAAACACTGTAATAAAAAGAACATCACAAAAAATCACTGGTTTTCCCAGAGCGGACTGGATTTTTGTTTTTTCGGTGATCTGAGGTGGGCGGGTTATGCCTGACCGGTTAAATTTTTGCCTCCAGGTTCGAGACACAAGCTCAGATCGGAAATGAAGGAAAGCGAAAACGACGGGAAGGCTCAACCTGAGACGTCCGATACCCCGAATAATCCTCCTGGCTGAAAGTTTACACATGTCCTGAAATTATTTTTATTTTCTGACATTTTTTTTTATAGTCCGAAAGATTAAAATAAACATCCTGCCCTAAAAAGAAGCTTTTGCCTGGAAAATCAATTTCCGTGTAAGTAAAAATGTTTTACGAATGATTCCCTGACCTAAAACATGATCCAGAACTGCTGTCAGACTATAAACTAAAGTTGTTTTTATATATATATATATATTATTATTCATGTATCTGGTAGGTTTTTACTGATTGGCTGGTTTGAATCTCGGCTTGTGCGCTATCTATCGGCAGTGGAGATGGGTGCAACAAACAAAATCAACGCTCCCTGCTCGGTGGGAAGAAGGCGTGACTAATAAAAAGGGCGGGGCCTTCAGATGCTCTTTGCCTATGCCCCAGTTCCCGACTCACCCTTGATTTTCTCCTGGTAGCCCTTGGTGAAGAACTGCATGGCCGTGGCGGCCCTGTGTGGTGTCTTGAGCAGGCCCTGCCGCTCCGGATCCTCCCCCAGGCCCCTCAGGATGGTGCTGTAAGCCGCCACAATGGTGGGCAGGCTCATCTCGTTATCCTCCAGGCTCCGGGTCCGATCCTCCCTCCAGCTCTCCATCACAGATGAACACGAGGGTTTGCCGCCGCCCTTGCAGTTGGGCATCTTGTCGCATTTCTGCGAGTCATTGGCCAGCCCGTTCCACATGGACATCTTCCCCGTGGCATCCAGGAGGCTGTTCAAGGAGACGTCGGGGCTGGATGAGGCTTCGGCCTCTCTCAATTTGGAGCAGTTCATCGCCGCTGAAGGTGTGGACGGGATATAATGAGACAAACCCGGCTGACTAAAAGCACAACTCGAATCATGTGACTTATTATCACTATATTATTTTCCTTTTATTTGTCATAAGTATATATATGTAATATAAGAATATTACATTGGTATAGTTAAATGAAGTTTTGCAGTTTTTAATATTTTATACTCTATCTTAATATGAATGTATATTTTGTTTTTATAATGTGGCTGAGCAGTCATAAAAAGCATTTCACTGCTGGTTGTACCATGTATTACTATGTATGTGACAAATAAAACTTGAATAATAATATTAATAAATACATGAACAATTTAAATAATATATGACTCTATTCCGGATTCTTTATGTTATCTAGAATTAGGAACACAGCTGGGACCGACCAGTAGTTTCTCAGTTAATTTTGTCATGATGGTAATTTGGCCCATTCTTCCGCTCTTGGACACGCCGCAAGTCATGAGTCTCTGTGGCGACCCAGCTAGCTAACAGCACAGCTCAGACGTCACTTATTTTGCATACAAGTATAAATTTGCGTGGTCTTGCCCAGAGCGCCAAGTCCAATGTGACCGTTTAGGCTTTTCAACCCATAATAACATGAAGCTGTTCTCCATGTGTCCGTTTGTCCGGTCTCCTCCTACAGACTGGAAAACCTGCAGCCAGGTTCATCGAAGGCACTCAATTTTTCTAAGGTGAAAGTGTGAATGGCACCCCGTTCAGGGTGTTTCTGTGTGCCTTGCACCTACTGTAAAGCTGGGATATGCTCCAGCACAAACCCCCAGTGAAATATATATATATATTGGAACAAATTAAAAGTTGTATTCAGTATATAAACAATAGTGCACATTATATTGTACTAAAGTCTAGGTATATATATGTATATATGTGTGTGTGTGTATATACACATGCATTCTGTTCTAATAGTAGTTATTTAAACATTAAATGAACTAAACATGACCACAGTTTAAAACTTTTAAATACTGCATTTGTTTAAACAGAATAGCTTTATCATTTATTACAAATAAATAAAAAAAATTACAGTCTAATTTTTACCTTATTTAAGTTCGCCTCGCTGGTTCGACTCTTGATCAACTGGTTTCTCTCTGGAGGCTCGTAGCGCTGCGGTGCCGCATTTAAAACCCTATGCAAATTTCTCAAACCCGCTTGGCTGCTCGACCCCGACGTCAAACCTGGGCGGGCTGCCTATACGGCTCGCTGATTGGACGGGCTCTCTCGGCAGGGCGGATTGAGTGACACTAAGCTCCCCATGTAGCGCAGTTGATTAGGGAAAACCGACGATTTGGGACGTAACCATTCAGTGAGCTTTAGTGATGCAGGGAAGAAAACACGTTCGTACACGTTTTATTTGTCCGCGCGTTATCCTGGTCAGGACTGCGGCGAGTCCGGTAACCAGGCCGAGGCACGCAAGTTTCTTGTAAAAAATGAACCCCTCACTCACTCGTAGAATCCTGTGCTGGAGCCCATCCCAGCTTTCTGGAATGCACGCCAGTTATTCAGTTACCCTGAACGACCCAATTTGAATTGGTCGACCACCCCCCCCCCCAAACCTTATAAACCATTATAGAGACGTAATGCAGCTCACGAGGCAAAATACTGCTTTTAAATTATTTTTAAAAGGTAAAATGTATTTTATTCAGTTTAGCTACACAAATCACATAATAACAGTTCACAAAAATATATACACACACACTACCCACCCCACCCCACCCCACCCAAAAAAAACTGAAAACAACAATCTCTTATTTTGTGCTTTAACTCTTGTTAAACGCGAAAGCCGAGAGTTTCGTTGACGTGCCCGGAGCTTTTGTCTTCTTGGCACTGCTCTCATCCGTGTTCTCGTCCTCGTCCCGTTTCCGTTTCTTGGGGTCGGCGGCGTCCCCGGTTGAGCCCTTCGCCCTCTCCGTCCATGTCTGTAATGCAAGCTTAGCATTAGAGGTCTGAGAGAAGGAACCTCGAGAGACAACTCCAGAGGCTTCTGAGGAAGGTGTTCTGCAGTATCGTGGACAATTAGCAAATAATATAGTTCTTATTTATAAATCGCCATGAAAAAGCCATAACAATTGTGGAGAACATGCAAACACAAGACACCGTGCTACTCGCCTTCCTGTTAAAATGTCTTGACGTGTGATCCTAGAGATTGTCTAGATTCCGAGATCATTTGCGAGTACGTTAACGAGACCGTGACCTGAATAGCTTCTGAACCTTTATTATTTTTTTTGTAAATAAAGCAAAGAAGCGATCCATTCTCATCCGATAAACGCGAGCGTGGGACTGACGAGCGCGATGACCATCGGCGGCGCGCCTGTTTACTGAGATGACGGTGCGCCGTTGAGTCACGCCCCGGTTATCAGATCCAGAACCCGCTGAGCACGTCCTGCTCTTGTCTGCCATCCTGCTCATTCATCCAGGATCACGCTCTTCCACGCTCGCCACCTCCCACGCCACACTTCATTAGCATGAGATCAATCGAAGCGTTCCACAAGCCCCCTGGACGACGTTTCCAGAGCGACCAGAGCGTGTTTTGGTTTTTCCCCAATAGGGCCGAGGAGCCTGCCGCACCAGGGGGTGGGGGTTACAGGATGACCCGTGCAAACCCCGCTTTTAGAGTCGGATCACGGACGTTTACGAGGACGTCTTTGGATTGTCGGAGGGAACCCGGGCAGACCCGTGGAGAACATGCTAACTGCACACAGATCGGACCCGGGTCGCCCCGTCTGGGGAGGGAATCCAAGACTTTCTCACTGGGAAGCCACAGTGCTAACTCTAATGTTATCTATGAATAAATAATAAATAAATAATAAGGGATTATTAAAAATGTTTCTCAGCTTGTTAGAACGGATCACGTGGAAGTGAGGTCGGCTCTGTATAAACAGGATGGGTGCGAGTTCGTGACTTTGATGCTCTTCGAATTGCCATCATTCGATATGCAGAACGTGACATTTTCAACAGCGTATTAAAGGAAAATAAACTCCGGCACTGACGGAGACTCGAATTTTCTCCAATTTTAAAATCCTAACCTTATGCTTCCTCTCTACTGAGGGAAGGGACACACACGCCTGCAGATCAGCTTCATGTACGGAGAACGCTCACACCCTGATCATAAGGTTGCCGGCTCAAGCCCCCAAGTTGTCACTGTTGGACCCCGAGTGAAGCTCATAATCTTTGATGCTTGAATTGTGTATCACTGTAAATGCGGTTATTGGATCGCTTTTCTTCATGTGCTTTGTGAAAACCACAAGCTTGACTCCCACTCACACACAATATTCTTATCCAAAGCAAGTCCCAATACAAATTAACGCTTCCCCGTGACTCAAGACTGAGAAGCGAGAAGTGGGTCTGATCTTACCAGCCTCTCCTCGCTCGAGAGGGTCCGGAAGCTACTCATGGCCACTTTGATGATCTCGGTCTCCTCCAGGTCGGGCTGGTCAGCGAGAATGCTCTTCCTGTTCTCCTCCAGCCACATATGGAATCCGGTCTTGGGTCTTAAAAAGATGGAGGACATCAAGGTGAACGAGCAGCGGTGTGTAGTGGCGTTTAAAGATCCGGCGCACTTTGTTTGGGTATCACCACCCAGCAGACACGAGGGGCCAAATAATAATTATTATTTAAACTTGAGATAATCTTAATACACGATGACATCCAAACTGTCTCACATTTAGAATTTTTAGATTCATTACTGGTCTGTTACAATAGTTACTACTAGAGATGTCACAAGAACTGATACTTCAGTACCAGATACCAAAGTTATGAAAACAATTCTGGTCTGTTACAACTGTTACCATGTCAGTTACTGGCCTGTTACAACTGTTACCAAGTCTGTTACAACTGTTACCATGTCAGTTACTGGCCTGTTACAACTGTTACCATGTCAGTTACTGGCCTGTTACAACTGTTACCAAGTCTGTTACAACTGTTACCATGTCAGTTACTGGCCTGTTACAACTGTTACCATGTCAGTTACTGGCCTGTTACAACTGTTACCAAGTCTGTTACAACTGTTACCATGTCAGTTACTGG
>JAYDZG010000011.1:654383-673003 GCA_034509265.1 Microcambeva bendego
GGGACACCCTTTCTAATGGACATTTTTGTAATTTTATCCAAAGCAACAAGGTTGAGGGCCTTCACTGAGGTGATTGGCAAGTCCAGTAGTTTCACCTCTAGATTTCGAAAAAACAGTTTAGGGTAGGCTGTTTCCTGTTCCAGCACAACCATACTCCTGTCCAACAACTTTAAAAATGGTGCTTTGTTATGACCAGAAATATTCTTGGAGGAATGTGACAAACTTCATCTGGCATTGACATTTATGTTTTACACATTGAGTAGATGCTAGTATTTCATCTAAGCAACCGAGGGTCAGACAGTGATGGGGCTCGAACCAGTGAGCTTTCGATTGCTAGTCCAGTATTTTAACCACTATAGGCTTCAACTGGAAGGTGATAGAAGTGTTTTGGTTTGTTTATCCACTGTAACCTGCATTTTTACCACCTTAACAACAGAAATTATTTTAAAAACGACAATGAAACATTACTATATTGCAATATAAAAATTATAATGATCCTTTGACGCACCCCTGATTCCATCTAGAGACATAAAGCATCAAATGCAGCCTGATTACTGAGTGACAACCTGCAAGGTGTTCAAATACTTTTGGCCATGTGTTTTCGGACAAAGGATATTTTTTGCCTTATTGTTTATCCACCGATAATCGTTCATTGCAATATCAAAAATGTAATGGTCCACGGACCCACCCCTAGTTCCATCTAACGTCATAACCCATCAGATGAAGCCTGTTTACTAGGAAAGGAGCCGTGTTTTGCAGTCGCACCATCACCAGGCCTTTCGAAATTATGCCACACATAATTCCCAGCAAAAACACGCACATATCATCAGTATTCAATCAGCTATTCAGTTAATAATCACGCTCTGTTCTCGCACAGACACAAAGTAACCTGTCATCACAGACACACACACATACAGACACACACACACACACACACATCTTACAATGCGTCCGTCTCCCACACACATGTCCGCACATAAAGCCGTCATTAATACGCAAAAAGCCACATTCTGTAGCTTTCTGAAGGATCTGTATGATCGCCTGGATCTCATTAAGTCGCCCAGTACCATGCAGGCGGGTACAGAGGCCTTATTTTTTTCCCTTGGCGATTGTCTGACACCATTGCGCATCAATCCGTGCTGCAAGAGAAGCGAGCATCTCCTCCGACCAGAAGATCACCATTTTACTATCCGCGTCCACCTCATCACGACGCCGATCGTGCCCAAATCGTCCCCTCTTGGTCCCGAACGGCCAATCTCGCACCGTCCCATGTCTTTTAATTCAACAGCTTTTCAATGAAAGACTGCACCAAGTGCGCTAAAACCCAGACAAATCACGCTTACCTCCTCCTCGCACGGTCCGAATTTCGCTCCTAACCCAAAGAACAGGCACCGATCTCACATCCGCGGGTTTCGTTTCCCCTTCGATGCTCTATTATTATTCCCCCGGTATGGATTCACGAAAAATAACAACAGCCCAGGACAGATTTGGGCTGCTCCCTGACCGTCGCTAAAATCGAACAAGACCACGGCGAGGCGGCCCGGCTCTGATCGACGGAGCACTCGTCCAATCAGAGCGCGAAAGATTCGCCTCGGACCCGCCCCTCACCGGCTGTTCGATTCCAAGGATCCACAAATCGACTCTTTGTTTAGAACAATGGATGTGAAACGAGTTGAATCGTCGAGTTGATTCCCAACTGTTTCAAAACGATTCCCCCCAAAAAATAAATAACTTCTTCACGCTGATCAGGGTCACCGTGGGATCAGACCACTCCTTAAATAAAGCATCGTTTGTATTTCCAGCATCTAGCTGATACTTTTAAAACATTCGAATCTTTATTGTGAACAATGAATGTAAAGCAAGTCGAATCGTCGAGTCGATTCTCTACAATTCCCAAATAAGAGAGAATGAAAAAAAAGCGTGAATAATCCATGTGGGTCTGAAAGCCCTCTGTTGGACCAAGAAACACTGAAAAGGAGCATTTTCACACTTGCAGCATTTGTTGTACTGCTTGTGTAATGATGTATCCTGTGTAAATGTAAATATGTTTATGCACATAGTTTTTGTTATTTATTGTCATCTTTTTGGAGAGTGTTAAATTAAATTTCGTTGTACGCAAGTATTATGACATGTTATTATCTTCTTATTTAGCAGATCCTCCTAGGGGTCTGGGGGCGTCTATCTAGGGGTCGAGTCTTTGTTGTGAAAAATGGATGTAAAGGGAATCAAATCTTGGAGTCGATTCTCGACTGTTTCACACAAGGTTAAGCAACTGAGGGTTCGGATCCTCACCCAGGGGCCCAACGATGACAGCTCTGTGGTGGGGGGCATGATCCTGCAAACTTCTGATTCATATACCATTAAAATATTTAAATATGAATTTATTTGTAAAGTGAGACACTAGCTGCTTTTGATTTAGCATGATCACAACACTGAATTGAAGAGGAATTCCTTCATTGTCTTGTATGTAATTTCTAAACTAAATCACATTTTGAGGGTCAGGCATGGTTCATTTTATTTCTCTGAAGGACCAAACAGTGGCTACTTGGTTGACCAAGATTTAATTCCTCAAGATTCAGGTTCTCCAATACTAATTACCAATTGGTGCTATTCTGGCTTTTGTTTTTAGTTGTTTTTTTAATGATGTGAGGTAATTTTAGTGTGTATTTAAATATCTCAAACAAACTTCCTCAATAAATAGAATGTCTGAGTAAAGTATTTTTAGGATGTCAGTGGGAGGTTTTGGATTTGAGATATTTGTAGCATTTACAATTTCTTCATTTAGCAGACGGCTTTATCCAAAGTGATTCACATTGTAGTTACAGTATGTAGCTGCAACCTGGCAGGGGTGATAACTAGTTCAATAACTGCAGGTATTTGGAATTGTAGTGGGTAGAGCCTTGGACTATAAACGAAAATGTTGAGGGTTTGAATCTCAGCTCTGCCTCTGTTTGGCCCTTGAGCAAGTCTCTTAACACCCTCGGCACCCCAGGGTGCAATACAATGCCTGACCCCAGCTTCCAAAACACTGAACGATACAGTACACTGAGATGAAAGTATACAACATAGAAAATATTTATTTAATATTTAAAATTGATATACTATATAACATATATAAAATATATATTGTATAAAATGTTCAGGGTTATCACTAGTTGCTGAACCGTATTTTCCCTCCCCTATCCCACCCAAACCCCGCCCTTTTTCGAACCCCTGACTTCTGATTGGTCCAAACCGCTTTTCTTTGCGCTGACGGAATTTCGGGCGTTGTACAGCGCATCTCATTAACAAAAGAAGCGATTTCATTAAAGCTTTTATTCTGATCTCCCCTCTTATCTCTAATTACATACGGAAATATTTATTTATTCTCCCTCGGCTGTGAACTTTCGAGCCGGGTGATTGTTCTACGCGGTCCGGGCGCTAAATTTGGGTGTAATTTCGTAAAAAGCGTTTCGCTCCGGCGCTCTTTGTTTCGCTCCTCCATTCATTCATTCGGCTTTCTTTGTTGCGGCTGAAATCATGGGAGCGCAAGTGGCCAAAAACGGCGCAAAGGAGGAAATTGCGGCAGAAAAAGCCAACGGACAGGTAAAATACTCACGCGTTAAGTTTGCTATATAATTTACTGTTTATAGATGTGTGTGCGGGAGTGTGTGTCGGGATTGAAGAGTCTAGCAGATACTGGGAACAATGAAATGATCCTCGCAGAACGAGAAACGCGCACTGATTGGACACATAACCGCACTGAGTGTTTAAAATATCATATCGTGTAAATTTGTACCAAAAACTATTTGCGCCTTTATAATCTCATTATTTACATTGTTCCAGAATTTGCGCTGGCGTGAATTTCACCTCGCATTGTTGCACCGTTCCAACCAGTCTATTAGGTTCTTATATCTTTAATAAGCCGTTCATCTTTCTGAATCTGAAAAAATAGCGGGTTTTTGCGCACATGCACTAAGAGATGATGAGATTTGGGATTCGTGAGTTGAACATCTCACAGCTTTGTTCAATCCGCTTGGCGTCGTGCACAGAAAAGTACCACGCCTTGATTCATCTCACCCCCAAATCCAATCCCCTCACCCCGTAAGTCTTTATTCTGCTTTATTTTCCTGAACACGGCGAGTGCGTGTTTGCACCCGTGCGCTAAATTTTGCGCCAGACCGTGCAGGGCTCTTCGGGTCATTTAAACCGATTTGGTGGGGAAACGGCGGCGTCGCTGTGGCTTCAGCCTCCATCTTGCATTCCCAAACCAGACAGCATGAGGGTCCATCCAGACACCCCTACATGTTCTGATAACCCACGTGGCGAGCTGGTGGGAACCCACGGCGTTCCATGCAGACGTTTTTCAATGTTTTTGCCTTTATCAGCTGGCGTTCTAGACTAAAATTGTTTTGTTTATGTGTGGTCCTGAAGTCTGAAATCCTGCATGGATCAGTGGTTTGTGACTCTGTAGACCGGGTTCCGTCTTAAGGATTCTTTAATTTGTACTTTTGGGGATGTTTTTGTGCAAGTCAACCCATTTTCAGGGCACATCTCTCATTGATCTGATAGACACCAGGAATGGTTAGAAGGCTCTTGAATGAAATCCTTGGTTCAAATGGCTCCTCAAATACCCCAACAACATCCCTGGATGACAATAGATCTTGGGTAGAACCAATTCTTTGCTAGATAAAGCCTGTGATTGTGTTAAGGAAGATTCCCCCCTCCCCATCCCTTTCAATGCCTAGTTGAAAAGACTTTTTAATAAACCTTAAGAGAGTTTTCTCTGGTGGGATGTTTCACAAGTATCGGTCTACCCAAGACCTTTTGAGATTTTTGGGCGCTCTTGATTTCGCCTCTATAGCTTGACATGCCATTACTCACTTCTGAATAAGTACATGTATTCAGTACAGTATATATAAACCAAAAAAACGATCGTTTATTGGCACAATCGTGGGACTAAAACGGCTCTATCAAACACTTTCACCTGGGCTGTCTAAGCCTTTAAATAGTAGCTTCTCAACATTTTTTTGAGATGTGAAGTGGCCAAAAATAGACCCTTCAAAACCCTTTAGAACCACAGTGAAGTGTCCTAGCTTCTAAAGAACTCGGTAGAGCAAAGTGACTCTTCGGGCTACAGTGTATCTTTTTAAAATTACTCTGCCAAATCCTCAAAATATTCGAGAACCAGGTATCTATCTAAATAAAGACCCTCTAGAAACCTTCTGGAAAATTTTCTGCTCCAAACAGAATACTTACAAGACATAAACAATACTTACTTTTGCCATTAAATGATATGTATGTGTTAAAAACTGTGTTAAAACAGTTTTCACTTTAAAGAACATCTGGCATCTTCTTCACTATTGTTTTAGGAGAATGGGCATGCTAAGACCAACGGGAATGCCTCCCCGACAGCAGAGGGTGCCGCCGAGGAGGTCCAGGCCAATGGAAAACACTCCCCAGATGGAGAGGCGAAGCCAGAAGAGGTCGCACCCGAGAAAAACGAAGCAGAGGGCGAGGCCGAGGCCGAGAGTGTCCCAGCGGTCAACGGCGAGAGCTCCAGCAAACCTGAGGAAAACGGTGCGGCCTTGGGGAGCGCGGAACCCACCAAGCAGAAGAAGCGCTTTTCCTTTAAGAAGCCATTCAAACTGAGCGGCTTCTCCTTCAAGAAGTCCGCCAAGAAGGAAGCGGGCGCCCAGGAGCCAGCGGAGGAAGGCGAGAAGAAGGCAGCCGAGGAGGAGGCCAAGCCTGAAGCCGAGGGAGGTGCTGAGGCTGAGGAGCAGAAGCCTTTGGAGGAAGAGGCGAGCGCACCTGAGGATCAGAAAATGAGCCCAAGCGAGGAGGAGAAGAAACCCGAGGAGTCTGCTAAGGAGAAGCCGGCCGAGGCACCCGCCGAGATTTCCGAGGCACAGCCGGCCGCTGAAGAGTAACGAGGTCCGAAGAAGTAGGATGTGGGAGAGGAGGAGCAGCATTTTAATGAAGTAATAAGGAGCAAAACCACTGAGACTTTTTGTCTGTACAAATCCAGCGAGCTTTTAAAGTTATCTTTATTTCCCATGAGCGTTCACTCATCCGTCCTGTGTCTCTGTGGCGCTCCGAGCAAGTAAGGATCCGCGATCGTAGCGCGAAGGGCACCGTGCTTCAAACCCTCGCCTGTGTCTGTCTCAGTATTGCGTGTGGACGTGTGATTGTGATGCAGTATTTGTTTCTTCTTTTTTTAAATGATTTTTTATGTTTCTTTTTTTATACCTTCATACGTGTAAATTGTTTTAGGATTTGCGTGTTAGATGGTGCCATGGGTTAGCTTGCTGCATGCTCGGAAAGCGGTGCTACATTTAAAAAAAAAAAAATAAAGTAAAACGAGAATGGTCCGAGCAGCAAGTCTTGTGTAGTTTCACCAGCGGCGCCGCTCTCCGCAGCACTGTGTGCTTGTATAGGCTTTCGTCATGTCTTTTTAAACCTTTTTCAGTCCTGTAACCCTCAAAACATTCCCTTTTCTAACGATGGTAGAAGAAAAAAAAATAACAACAATAATAATAACCGACCTGTGATCACTAACGCGGCTAGATTTTTTTTCTCCGCTCAACCGTACTGTGCAAGTATCTACAGAATAGATTCTGATTTACTGTAAATATTCAGACCTGCTTTTTAAATGGAAAGTAACTTTGCATACGTCCATGCACAAAAATAAAGGGTGTGAAAGAACGACCTGCTTTACCTGTCTTTTCTATCTTGTGATATTTGTACGTTATAAACACAAGAACAGAAATGAAAATGGAAAAATCTGTCACTCATCAGTCACATCTAGTGAGTACTAATGGAATTGTAAGGGGTATTTACATTTTTAGCATTTAGCAGAATGCTAAATCTTATCTGTTCTGAGCCTTCGAGCAATAAGGGCCTTGCTCAGCAGCGACAACCTGACAGTTAAGGGGTTTTGAACCAGCAGCCTTCTGATTACCATAACCGCTTAGTGACTCGGCAGGTAGCATTGTCTCCACACAGCAAGATGGTCATGGGTTCAATTCGCTTCCTCTGTGTGAAGTTTGCAAGTTCTCCCCGTGTCTGTGTGGGTTTCTTCCAGGAGTCCTGGTTTTCTCCTACAGCCCACAGACATGCGATAAAGTGAATCGGGAGTCTAAATTGTCCATGACTAACTGTACCCTTGATCCAAAAACAAGCCTCACAGATCCACATATAGCTGTGTATCTAAGATCACAAAACCATTTCAGCATCCAGGTGAATTGTTTTGTTGCAGCAGATGTGTTCCACTATAAATAAAGTCTGCGCTGGATTTGTGACCCTCTCACGTGTCAAACTGCCTTCTAAATGAAAGGTTGTGTGTCTGAGCATCAAATTGATTGGATTTATTCTGCTTTCCCGTCCTCTACCACATTTCTCTGACGTGCAGTGAAGCACTTCTAGAGAAATACAAAGTGCTAGATAAATAGAAATTTTACTGACCATCATGGAAATAAAGTATTTAATAAAAATAATTTTGATATTGCAATTAAAGATAAAGAGCACAGATCCCCGCAGACAAGTTCCAAAAATTATATATTATTTGATATATATATGTAAAAAAAGTAAGTGACTAAAGAAATTAAAATATGCAATTTAAAGAATTGAAATTTATTTCTTAAGATTAATTTTCTTTAAATATAGATAACATTCCCACAGGGGCGGCATGGTGGGTTCTGGGTTCGATCCCTGGATGGGGAGATATAGGTCCTTTCTGTGTGAAGTTTGCATGTTCTCCCCGTGTCCGTGTGGGTTTCCTCCGGGTTTCCGCCCAAAGTCCAAAGACATGCTACCAGGTTAATTGGAGACACTGAATTGTCCTATTGGTACCTGTGATGGACAGGCGCCTCATCCAGGCTGTTACCATGTGCCTTGCGTCGGTTGAAGAGCTGGGATAGGAAAATCCCACAGATCTGCTCCCAATTGGGCAGAAAGCCTTTTAAAATAGATAGATAAATTGATTGTAAATTGACCCTGAGGGGGAAAAAAGATAGTTTTTATAAATAGGTGTTTAATGTAATAATTAAAAATATATCTAAGGATTAATTTCATTTAAGAACGGCATTTAAAAATTAAAGGATTTGATCCTTGAGGGAATGAGGGAATAACGAAGAAGTTTTTGGTTGGGTGTCCACATACTTTTTATATAGCAGGCTGGCGATTGTCCTGCAGCGACGCCCTGTGGCTCAAATAAGTGACTGCACGTAAAATAACACGCTTCGCTGCCGCATATGAAATAATGAACTGTTTAGGATCTGCAGCTGCTGGTTTAACTGGGCACTGCAGGTACACCACAGATCCAAAAGTAATTGGACACATGATTAAAAACAGAACAAAACAAAGTTCTTTTCTGAGTGGAGTTTGCATGTTCTCCCTTTATCTGCGGGGGTTTCCTCTGGGTCTAAACCTAAAATCCAGGGTGTTACTGTTTCATGCCCAATTGAAAAGCTGGAGTAGGTTCCAGCCCCGACCCACAACCTTGATTGGATAAGAAAGTGAGTGTGTGTGACTGCTGCGAGACACATGAATTCAGGTTTTAGAAGGGATCCATACCGTCCAGAAATGTTTCTATTATTTTATTTAAAGGAAACAAATCCTCATACGAAAGGGAAAAAAATAATCGTCAGCGAAGGATGACAAGGATAAATCTGAATTTGATATTTACATGGATTTATCCTTCATTTACTCTGGTGGTCACAAGAAGGGCGTGTTCCTCTCTTAGCCGGTTGCCACCTCAAGTTTGTGGTTTCACCTCGCCAACCCCCGGGGTTCTTTAAACGTGCCAGATGATGGTGTTGTCTTGAATTGTCAGTGGTTTTTGGCTTCCTGGGTTAGACTCCACCCTGCGGCTTCTGCTCAAAACCTCAATGAGACGGACTTACCAAGCTCAGTGAGGGTCACTCCTCACCCAGCCCCAAATATTTAGACTATTTACGTGCACTCAGAGTTGCCAAACCTCCATGGGGTTTACTCGGGACCGTTTCAAAATAATGGATGTGCATCTTAGAACATCTTGGGCACATTTTTTTCTTTTCTTTCTTTCTCTCTTCTTTCCTGTGATAGCACTCTTAGTCTGTCTGGATTTGCAGTTGTGTGCAAAAAAAACGGAATACATCCTGATCAGAGTGTCAGTACATGCCGGGGCATCACACTTACTCTCTTGATAGGCACTGTAGTGTAGCCAACCTCTCTTGTGCAAGGTAGAACTGGACATCTGAAGGACATGTAACTCCTCACACCTCTTGTGCAAGTTCTAAGGTGGCCACCAGGTAGTTTGAGTTACTTTTGGAATACATCTCTAAAATCATGATGGTTGGGTGTTTGGCTACTCTAGAAGACTCGTTTGGAAACCAATGTTTGCACCACTACACAATTATTTTAGTTGGGCAGCTGTAGCCTAGCGTTACGGATGCTTTACTAGTAGTGAAATGACTGAGGTGGGTTTTCCAGCACGTGAAGATGAGGAATATTAACAGATTATCCAGAAATGTCCAAGAAGATAAAAATCAATACAGAAGCAAGGGAATTTAATTAAGGATTAATAGAAATGTGATTTTTTTTTGTACAGGGGGGTTGGACCTAAAAGAATACAATAAACATGCAGAATTAATTTGGTATAGCAAAACAATTGTTAAGTTATGTTACAAATGTAGATGAAACCAAGATGAAACAAGTTTCAAGTAACTCAGAGACACAAAAAGGGCATTTTTTAAAGACAGTTTATTTATCCTTACATTTTCCAAAGCACAGTTACTTTCAATGCATACCACATTTGGAAAAATCTTAGCAGTTTGTTGCTTTGATGTTTTTTTCATGATCATTCAGGTGTGGAAAACGTTCTGTCTTCTTAGAACCATCAAGAAAAAGAAAAAAAGAAACAAAACAGAAAACCAGACAAAACAAAAGTCACCCTCTGAGATCAGAAAATTTATAACTCATGAAAAGACACGAGAGACAGTCAGGACACGCCATCAAGCCCTGCTAACCTGTCACGTTAAGTTATGTCCTTTCTTTAGCACCTAGCGTAGTAAGATTTCAAGTCACGACGCTCCTATTTCTCAAAACCAAACCTGAAGAACCTGTTTTAACAAAAAAAAAAGGAACAAATTTTGTTTCCCATCGAGAAATAGCAGGAGGGGTTTTCGGGACGTTGACGCACGGCAGCGGGAGCCTATCACGTGGAGGCGATGAGGAAGCCGCTGAAGGAGCAGTGGACATTGTCGGCGGCAAAGATGCCGTTGGCCTCATCATCAGGGATCTGGAGGTAGACCGTGTCCTGCTCATTGAGCTGGAGGACGGCGCTGCCGGACATCTGGTCCAGGAAGCCCTTGTTGTACTCATCATAGGTGAACATGATCGGCTCCTCGTTTTTGTAGAGTGCCACCAGGGCGTTCGCCCCATTCACATGCATATTGTACGAAAAGTAATAGATGCCGGGGACCTGGCAGGTGAAGACACCTGTCTCAGGGTCGTAGTGATTCTCTGCATTGTACACCACCTGCTCGAACTTGATCGGACTGCCGGCGGGCGGGTAGGGCGATGTGGTCAGGGCGGTAAAGGCGGACATCGGGGACTTGATAAAGGATGGCTCGCCCTTGAATGTTTCCTCTGCCTTGGCAAAAACCACCTCACCGGGAGGACCGGGTGGCCCAGGGGGGCCGGCCGGACCTGTCTCGCCAGGAGCGCCATCGGCACCAGGAAGTCCAGGAGGACCCTGTGGTCCGGGAACTCCCTTGGCAGCAAGACCAGCAGGGCCAGGTGATCCAGGAAGTCCAGGGTGACCTTTGTGCCCAGGTGCGCCTGACGCACCAGCGGGACCGGGTGGTCCTCTCCCCCCAGGGGCACCTGCAGGCCCGGCCTCGCCGGCTGGTCCAGTATGTCCGGTGTGACCCTTAGGGCCGACAGGTCCTGTCGCACCTGTTGCACCAGTGGCACCTGTTTCGCCGGTTTCTCCTTTGGGACCGGTAGCACCGGTTGTTCCCCGTGGGCCTGGCTGGCCTGTAGCCCCTGGGTAGCCTGGCTTGCCATCACCCCCTGGTGCACCCTGCTCTCCCTTGTGTCCCTTGAAGCCCTGAGGCCCGACTGGACCGGATTCACCCTTTTCACCCCCAGCCCCCCTCTCACCTGGGAAACCTCTTGGACCCTGAGGACCAGCTGGCCCCGCTGGACCAGTTGCTCCAGTATATCCTGTAGGCCCCCTTGAACCTGGCTCTCCTTTGGGCCCTGCAGCACCTGGGCTACCTGCTGGGCCTGTATCACCCTTGAGTCCGGGGGCGCCTGATTTACCATAGCCTGGGCTACCAGGAGCACCGGGTGCTCCGGTTGCTCCCTGTGGACCTTTTTGACCAGCAGGACCTGGCTGACCTGGGGCACCATTTTCACCTGGTTTGCCTGGCATTCCAATTCCAGGGGCGCCGGTATGGCCTTTCAGGCCAGTGGGTCCCATAGGACCGGGTTGTCCATCAAGGCCGGGTGCGCCTCCCTTACCCGGCTCACCTGGGTAACCGGGCTTACCGGGTTTACCAACACCGGGCTCACCTGGCACTCCTACGGGTCCCATAGGTCCAGTTTCTCCCCTCTCACCCTGAGGCCCATGAACGCCAACACCCCTCTCTCCTTTTTGTCCTGGCAGACCAGGAATACCTGGATGTCCCTTAATACCTGGCTCTCCCCTTGGTCCCATCTCTCCTGGAAGACCTGCAGATCCAGGTTTGCCGGGGGCCGAGATACCTGCAGGCCCGGGGCTGCCGGAAGGTCCGGGTGCACCTCTGGGTCCCTGAGAACCGGGCGTGCCCTGATCCCCTTTGGGTCCGGGTGCTCCAGTTGCACCTGGCTTGCCGGGTCCACCTGGAGTGCCAGGCTTTCCAGGTGCGGAGTAACCGGCAGGTCCAGGTGGTCCGGGTGGTCCCTCTGGTCCTTGTAGTCCTTCGCCATTTTCTCCGGGGGGTCCGGGAGGTCCTACTGGCCCTGGCTCACCAGGGGAACCTGGTTCTCCAGCTACAGAGACCACTGTAATGATAAACAGAGGTTGTAGAGTTGTTAATCATACCCATTGACTTTTTCACTTAGGCTATAAACCCTAAAACAATTGAAGACTTGTTTGATTTGCCCCTCCTGCTAAGAACTCCCCGACTGACCCTTGAGCAGTGGTACAGGGTCAAACCATTTTCAAATGTGTAATTTTTCATTTAGGTTATTGTTGTGATTCCACAGGGGACCCCAATATTTTTGGATTCTTGAGGAGTCAAAGTTTAACAGGCATTGTAGATACCAAATGTTCCATAGAGTCAGCCAGAACCCATGTGCCCCTTGTGTTTTTGGTGCATAAAGGTAAAATGGAGAAGTCAAAGTGGTTGAGACATGGACTGGAAGATGCCCTGGAATAGAGGAAGCCCAGAAGCCAAAGTACTGAATAACAGATGAGAAGGTTGAGCACTTTAGATCCACCAATACCAAGCTGTTTGAACATTGATAAAGTATCTTGGGGGCATATTTATTTACCCTTTACGCAAAGTTGTTCTCTAATTTTTTTTAAATGGAGGACCATTAAGCTTAATGGAACATTCAGGGTTTCTCAATTTTGGTCCATGAGTATGACAACCTTCCAGTGTTTTATACAGCAAGGAAAAACTCTCAAATGTGCAGGGTAGTCATCAGTCATCGGATTATTTATAGAACATCCTTCAGGTAGAACTAGTTCCTCAACATCTAGTGTAAGGATTTCAAGTTCTTGTTATTGGAAGGTTGACATGGTTCCAAATTTTCAGGCCAACCAGGCAGGAGCTACACCTGAACAACACACACTATTAAGGCTTAAGACTAGACGACCTACCAAGGTATTACAAAAATTTTGCTTGTCGACCTTGATGCTGGAGTGTTAGACAGGAGCAATCATGTAAGAAACCCTTGAGGAACCTTTTTTTCCCAAAGCTGCATCCACCATTTCTGGAAATTCTCACAAGGACAATAATACTAGTCTACAGCTGGATGGTGAAACCCATTAAACTATTTAAATTACACACCAATGTCTCGTGGGTTTCTGTGATGTGGTCACAAATGCTGCTGCTATTTTGACCAGAGCTGGCCTTCACATCACTTTCCAACATGTGTAAAGCATGAATCGTGTCACCCCAACAGGCTAGCCATCTAACTGAGCTTATCTTCTCTCCAAATATAACGATTAATCAGAATAAATCAGCATTGAAAGCATTTTAATTAGTGCAAACGGGTGTTGGGGAGTGCAGTCTTCAACCGTAAAATCTAATTTTCCCTAACCTATCTTGTATGCTAAATAAGTGTTTTTTGGAAGCAAGGAGGACTCCAAAGAGCAATGATCCACAAGATTCCTGTTGATCCAGCTTTCTATCCAGACAGTTCCACACTTGTTCCAGGGTATAAAACTCTTAACTCCTAACTTAAGACTCATAAGCTAGATCTTCAGGAGTAATGTTTGTTGTTGTTTTGGGGCGCTTGCTTATTGCTAGGCTAAACAATTTTCAGATCTGACACAGAATCAACACCTTGTAGTGGAAAGGGAACAGGACTAGTAAACCGAAGGATTCTAGTTCAAATCTCGCCACTTCTAGGTTGTTGCTGTTTGGCCCTTTAGCAAGGCCTTTATCCCTAAATTGCTCAGACTGTAGTTTGCAACTGTACTGTAAGTTGCTTTGCCGTCTGCTAAACGCTAAATATGTTAATATAAGAAAACCCCAGTAGCATCAGCACATTTCCTTAATGTCAGGTTACAATTGGTTGACATGGTAAAGCATCAAGATTCACGGCCTGCTTGTCGACCCTAATTCTGGACTGGAAGACCGGAGCATTCATGCAAGGAACCCCTAATAAAAGATAACAGACACTCTCTTCTCTAAACCAAGTTTTCCTCTCAAGATCTAGACAGGAGAAGGATGATGTTTCGTATAGATAAACTGTACTGTGTGGGCATGGTTCAGACCATTTACCATCAAACTAAACAGGACAAAGCCGGATTTTATGCACTTCTAGGAGACTCAAATGTAAAAATATTCAAATCCAGGTTAAAAATGTTTCTCTTTTCTCTAATTCTCATCGTCAAATTCTGCAAAAATGAATTTGTTTATTAATAAATTTAATGACAGACGTGAAATATGTGCAATAAGTCAAGTTTCACTTTTGTTTTAATTGTTGAAGCTTATTTTAACTGCTGTGGTTGCAAAAAAACCTTTCTGAGATTCTAGATCTCAGGAGTGTTTTGATTTTAATGTAAAGCACAGAATTGGCACAGTAGGGTGAAGGTTTACAAATAAAAAGTGACTCCTCACATTATCTTTAGCTTAAAGAGAGATAATCTAAAACATGAGCGACCTTTCAGTAGACTTTTCTATGAGGCAAAAATGAAGTACAGAATGTGGGACTCACCATGGCCCTTGTATGGCGCCTTCATGACTTTCTTCACCACATATCTCTCGCCATGGCCGGCGACCAGGGCCACCAGCAGAAGAAGAATGCTTGCTACTCGTAGATCCATTCTCTGAGGTTAAATCTGTGGACAAACAGAGTCGAGTTATAGACTGACAGGCTGAAGAATAAATAAACTATAACAATAATGACATTCTTTAACATGGCCAGAACTGGTATGATTCACACATAACACATAATTCTGCACTCGTCAGTGTGCCGAAACTCGGGCCTGGAAGTAAATATCAGAAGAGAGATGGAGATGCAGTACACATACCGGCATGCTGGGGTTCCAAAAAAATAAAGTCAGCACCAGTGCAGCTCCCTTGGCTGTAAATCCTCTTGGTTGAAGCACCTTAGAGCATCTGCTTCTCTCCTGCTCTCAGACCGGGGTTTATATACCGTATGTGGCCCATGCATCCTAAAAAAAAAAGAAGCGCACCCACCACATGGGTCCCTCCTCCTCTTGGACTCCATTGTAATTAGAATCTCGGATCTACCCCATCTCGCCACTTTGCCCTGCCCGTCCGCTCACTTCCAAGACCCATCATTAGCTCATTCTAAAGCGCATGTATATGTTTAGCAAGTTTACATGTAAATTTTAATTTATTATAGTGTGGAGATAAAAAATTATAGAAAAATTACAAAATTGAATAATAATTTAAGAAGCAAGCAAATCAAACAAATTCATATAATCAAAACATACATATTTTTAGCACTGTTTTACAACCATTCTACACAGTGCAGTTAATTCTCATCTAGATTTTCTGTGCAGTACATGGAATTATTTTTGCTATTTATGGGAGGTCATTTCAAGTGTATAGAAATATGAATGTTGTATGAATATGGGCCCTGGGGAACATAAAAAAAGTATTTTTGTAAGTAACAGGCAAAACATTATGAATAAAAGTTTTTGTCCCCACTGTGTTTTCCGACTCCTTTCTACCAGAAGCAGCATTAGCTTCGTCAGCAGTCTGAGCATCGATGAGTCTTGGTCCCCCATGACCCAGGAACACGCCACAAGAGCTGTCAAGCCGTCACCATCAAACAGGCTCCCGATCCTTATGCTCACCCACTTTTCCTGCTTCTTACTTCCACTTTGAGGATAAAATGTTCACTTGCTGAGAAATATATCCCACCTACTAACAGGTGACGTGATGAAGTGATAATCAGTTTTATTAATTTCACCTGTTGGTTGTCAAAATGTTACATCCGCTCAGTGTATATAATCCTGAGTAAGAACTCAGTAGGGTTAGTACAGTCCACCCACAGAACATCAGAACATACATGCTTCACATTGAGCCTTTAATGTCTTTAACATTAAAATGCACCGCATTTAGGGTTCAAATCCTTAAAAAATATATAAACCTGAGACTTTCCAGTGAATAATCCAGTATGTTCTTCTGTTCCACCACCTAAGTTTTTATGTTTGCTGTTTTTCTGTACCTTCTAATCTAAGAATGAACAAAAAGTGGTGTTGACAGCTATGCATAAACCAACGTTTACGTTCTATCCTCGTCTGGCAGCCTGCTTAAATAAACTTTTCACCTCCGTTGACCGTCTGGACCACTCGAGTTCTTCCCCACAAGAAGGCAAATAATGAGAGTGCATCGGCCGGCAGGGGTGGAGGGCGTCTAACATTTGTTTTCGCTTCCCAACAATCAGTATTAAGTCTAATAAACTCACTGACCATCAGTCAACACCATCGAACCATCCTGCAGGACGAGGTGTGTGTGCGCGGCACAGTGAGGCCTTCATTAAGCTCACTATTTTCAGCCTGGTAGTTTATAAACTCGTACTTGTGTATTTTTAAAAGTGCTTCACCCTTAGGAACAGCTAGTAAAAGGGATATAAACAGAATGGTCTGGAAAATACATCTGTTTTGGGGTCGGTTTGCACAGCGCTGTGATTTCTGGTTTGAGGAAGAGGATGATGTATCGTGGATGGCCAGCAGAGGGCGCCAGGATTAAAACTCTGAGGGATATCAGAATTGGCTCTGTTAGCACAAGCGCCAGTGATCAAAAACACGCAATTAAACTGTTTTTATGGGAATTGGTATATAAGGGGGTCACTATAGTCTGGTGAAGTGGTGCAAAGGGACATGGCTTAACTAAAGTAAATCTTAAATTGATTTTCATTCATCTAATTTGCCGTGGTAGTTCTGTGGTTTTGTAGTAGCCCTGTTACTGCTAAAATTGCTGACCCCAATCAAGATTGTTAACCCCTAATCAAAAATGACATTAACAATGCTCAGATATCCCACTTAATATACAGATATCAGATGATTAATAAGCTTTGAATAATGTTAATATCTACCAGTGTTCACTTCAGTTGTTGATATGAAAGAAATGTTTCGCCCCACACATCAAAATTCATGGCTATGCCCTTCACCTGGATGTATATGTACTTCCCCACACATCACCTGGATGTGATGTATCTTGTGAGATTGGATGGCCTCACTTTCGTAATTCTGGACATTCTTTTAAACATCACCAACTGGGTTGGTGAGCATTCTGATAACCTTTTCCTCCTATAACACTATGGCATAAAATGCAATGCGGTCCAAAAATGCAACAGAAAGCAGCAACAAGTAGCTACGCAGATTTCAAGCAATAAACATGCTGTTGACCAAGCAGGCACAAATTCCCCCAGTCTTGTGGGAAATCTGTACAGAATAGATCGTATGCAGATCGCTCTACTGTACATTTGTACATAAAATCAGTGAGTGTGGGTGTCCGAATACTTTTAGCCAGATAGTGTTTTAATGCTGCACCACCCAGCTGCCTAATTTCAGATATAAAAAAAAAGTTATTTCCAGAGTAATAAGAAAGCATCAAGATTTACTTGTTGCAATTTGAGGCAAGATGTCTGAGAGATCATGATGACAATTATAAAATCATAAAATATTTATGACATTTCAAGCCCACACACATACGCGCGCACACACGACTTCAGAAGACTTTTTTAAAAGGTTGTGAACATAAAGACACACCAACACTACTCAGATGTCAAGGCGTGATGAGGGGAATGTAAATCTTTCACATGTAACATGACATATAATTAAGAACACACGTATTAAACTCTGTGTGTGAGGGGCCAATAAAGTTATATGTTAAAAAACTCCAGGGCGTGTGGAAGTTTGGATAAATGACTGGATGGATGGAACTTCCCTGCTCTTCAGGATGATGTAGAAGGTCTGTCGAGCAGGCTGTCATTAAGCGGCTTGCGAACATGAGGCTCATCTCGACAGCCACAATTTTCAGAATTAGACTCAATCAAGTGTAATTTTCCCCGAGTGCCATCTTGTGCTCTGCTCCACTATTACATAATAAAAATAGACTTGGGTGTTGTTCCAGCCTGCAGTGCTGGTGCAACCCCAGCGTCTTCGAGTCCTCCGATTTTGGTCCTACAACTATGGGGTGTCTATGAAACTGGGGCTTGGACTGGAGGCGAGATGAACGGGCTCCAACCACATTATTGTGAAACCTGTACATAAAAAAAATTACTTGGTGGGGATTACGTTCCTAGAGCACCCGCGAATTGTGAAAAACTTTTAGATGTGGCCAATAAATGGGTATTTTTATAGTTTAAAGTCCAAATACGCCCCTGAAACACTGCATTACAGGCCACTAGAAAATCAGCATCAAGGAGAAATGAATAAAGCTCTTGGATTGGCCACTTTAAAATCTCCCACCTCTGAGTACAGTGGTATTTTTTCTATGACTTTCCTTTATGGTCAGAAATTTAGCTTAATTAAATTAATATTTACGTTAATATTTATGTTCTCGATAATTTAGCATTAAAACATGAAAATTCCATTCAATCTTTTAGTACTTAGTTAGTTCTTAGGAAAACTGAGACCATGAACTATGAATTGTGACTTTGCAGAGGTTTACTATATTAATTAATTCTCTGTATTAAAGAACCTTCCTGACTAATATCAGTGAAAGCTCCAGCTTTGTGGAAGCAGCAGTGGCCTTGGGTCATCTTTTCCAGGGAAAGATGGGGGTTAGAGAACTTGGCTTGTGATCAGAAGGTTGCCAGTTCAATTCCCAGAGCTGGCAGGTCAAAACTGGCACCCAGCCTCGAACTGCTCCCCGGGCACCGTGGCTAGGGCTGCCCACCGCTCCGGGCACATGTGCTCACTGCCCCCTAGTGTTCACTAGTGTGTATATGTGTGTTTC
>JAYDZG010000011.1:695836-710730 GCA_034509265.1 Microcambeva bendego
TAAAGACTTGGTGTTGGCATCTCTGCTTTTTCACATGGGAGGCATTTCATCTTCCAAAGCCTTGTGTATCATGGGTGTGACTGTGGTCCATGTGGATCTGGTAATGAGCTCCTGTGTGATGCACTGTTTATAGTTTTACAACACATTGGCTCGGTGGGTAGCACTGTCACGTTTTTGGCGAGAATGACCTGGGTTCAATTCCCAGCTGGAGGGGTGGGGGTCCTTTCGGTGTGGAGACTCCCGATGTCTGCGAGGGTTTCCTGAACTGCCCTATGAGTGTATGGTTGTGTGTCCCATCGACCACAATTGGGTATGTGGTTACAAAAGTGATGGTGGCTTGGTGGGTGGCACTGTTACTTCACAGATGTATGGTTCTGGGTTTGATTCCCCACTGCAGCTGGAGCAGTCTGGATTCTGCTCTGGGTTTTCTTCCAGGAGCTCCAGTTGCATCCCGTAAGTCTGAAGACATGTATTCAGATCCTCCTAAGTGTGTGTATAGCTCGTATTACAGCTTATTTTTTAAAATGACATCATCGTGTTTTTATGTTCTTTTTTATGTGGCTTGTTTTCGAATCCAAACCGGGAGAACACGAAAAACCCAAGTGAGTCGTCAAAACATCAAACCCAAGTGACTCCGAGCAGAGCCTCAACCTGTCAAAACAACAATGAAGCTCACCAAGAACACCCAAACCCCAAATGCTGAGAGGAAATAGATTCAACTGAACAACAATGTCATGAGGTTGAAAAAAGAATTAAAACAATCCCCCCAAAATAAAGCCTGTGTGTTACCAAGCGGGCCGTGAATAAATGTGGGACGAATAAAGAAACGTTCCAGTCATGGGAAACGAGTCTTCAGGCGTCTTTGCTTGTTTTATTTGAACGATTTAGACATAAAAAATTGTAGCATAAGTACTTTGTGGCTGAGAAATCTTGAGGTCTTGTAATATTTAAGACATCTTGAGGTCATTTAGGTTCAATTTGGCCCATTACAGGATAAGTTCCTTCAAAATCACACCATATTTTATGGCAGAAGCAAGCCAAGCTCCTTCACCTTCTATTAGAAACAAATCTATGTGTTGGTTGTCTTCTTGTCCCAGTTCTCCTCTATTAGAGACCCCTTCAGGTCTCAACAGTCACAGTGGAGCACAGCAGACAATCATCTCTGTGTGGGTGCCCGACCGGTTGGTAGGCTGTGCTAACCGTTGACCTTGTCTGAGGAAGGGACCGTTGGACAGAGACTCCTGTTGTCTGGTGGAGCACACACACTATATGGACAAAAGTATTGGGACACTTGCCATATCAGTACAGTCATCTCTTGAATAAACGGGCACAAATTACCACACACAGCAGAAAAGTTCTCATTATTTAAAACCAGTGGATGCTCAGGCATCCAGATACTTTTGACTTTGTAGTGTAGAAATGTGGACACAGCCTCCGTCATCTGGCTTTTAATTCCGGCCAGTCGTGCAGTTGGCGCACAGCAACTGTCACAATAAACAAGCGTAAACATCAGAGTTATTAAAGCAAAGCTGCTGCTGTGTGTGTGTGTGTGTGTGTGTGTGTGTGTATGTGTCCTCAAAAGTACCTAAAAATATCACTGATGCCAGTCAGGTTGTTGACAGTAATGCAGTCAAATCGTAACCATAAGTCATGAGTAGAAATGAGCAAAAGTATGTGGATACCCTCCTGACCAAAATGTGTTTTCCTTAGCCCTTTAATTCTCATGCAGCATCAGTGTCCTTACAGACTCCAATTTTAGAAATGGGCACAAATTCCCACACACTCCATCCAAGTTAAGCTGCGTGTGTGCTACAGGGTCCTAGTGCACCGACCACCCGAGGTCGTAATTGCAGCACTTAAGGAACCTCATTCGACATTCCTGCCCTACAAAGAGAGAATAAGTTTCAAGTGTTTAGGCGACTGACTGGCTAGTGGCCAATCATGCCTGCTAGTGGACGTACCGGCTACCAGTGGTCGGGATTGCAGCACTTATAAGGAACCTTACTTTTCATGGTACAGGGGGAAAGAAGCAGTGGGCAAATGCCACTTGTGTCAGAGGGGAAAAAGTAAGCTTTTTTCGAAACTCTTTCTATCCACGTTTTTAATTTCAGGTGCGGCAATTATCCGGAATGGGATACGCTCACGAGGGACGAGGACAAGGAGGCCCGGTTGCTAAAGCTCACAATCCCGCTAAACCTTAAACCCCTTCAGAGACTCGGAGATGTGTAGGTGTCCCCCTGCCTCCCCTGCTGAGGCGCTCACACGCTGAGTGTGGGAGAGAAGCGGGAAAAGAAGCAGATTCCTGTGAGAGATGATGGTCTCACGGTCCAGCTGAAATGATACGGCTTGGGGGATAAAAAGAGGTTGAAGTTTTATATCAAATCTGAGAATGAATGGTGGAATTAAACACAAGACAGGATGTGTAGAATGCTGTAAAAAAGTATGTGCCCCTCGCTAATTTCTTCCATCTTCTTCTATTTTGCTCCTTTTTTGTTGATTTTTTTAGTCATATCCGATTACCCGATTGCCTTTTCCTTCCACCACTACTGTCCCCTCTGACACGTGTGCAGCACTAACGATTCTGTTCATGAGAAGATCTGAGTCTCTCACTGGTAAAAGGAACGAAAGCATTTGTGTCGGTCTAGGCATCCCGGCTGACTGATAGCACAGGGCGTTTTATTATACAGATGTTAAGATGTGTTTAAGGTGGAATGTGGTTCGTTTTAGGGCAAATGTAATGATTCTGCTGAGGACTGGAAAGAGCCCTCCTTAAACTGTTATTAAGCAGATACAATCATAAGTATGTTGTTTCATTTTATATAACTAACCAGTTCCCTCACAATTACGTGTCCTACGAGTAAGAAGGGGTGTCCCGATACTTTCTTTAGACTTGGAAAGCGTACTGGGAGATTCTAAAGTTGAAATGTCAGGAGGATTTCTTTAAATATCAGAGTATCACCGGGCCCCTGGGGTCTCCCACAACAGCCAGAGGATTTGTGGGCAATTTTGTTCCCTTGGTAGGGTTGGTCGTTACTGGGTTATTTATACACCCGCCTCATGGCAGGGATCAAAGTCTGAGGGTAGATGCTCCTGGGTCATCCCAGGGTTTATTCTGGGAGAGAGTTTAAGAGGGTTTTAAAAGCTATCCAAAAACTTTTGTAGCATCAAGTTTCATAGACACTAAAGCAGCGTTATTCTGTAAATAACATAGAACACAAATTCCCACAGACAGAAGAGAAGCTCTTGTCACAGCCAAAAAGAGCTATGTCACTTCATCTCAACACAAGTCCTCTTGAATGATCATGTCTAGACTATTCTAGAATGATCAGATCTATACAATCTTCTATAATGATGAGGTATATAGACTCTAATAGAACAATCATGTCTATAGAATCTTCTAGAATGTTCCAGAATGATCAGTTCCGTAGGATCTTCTCGAGTGATCAGGTCTACATAATCTTGTCGAAGGTTGTAGAATGGCCAGGTTTGTATAGTATTCTAGAATCTTCAAGAATGATTGGATTCACAAAGAATGATCTAGAATGATCAGATCTATACTACATTATAAAACCCTCTAGAATGAGCAGATCTGCAGGATATAGAATGATCAGATGTGAGGAATCTTCTTCTCATGTTTTAGATGGATAATAAACACACTCGTCCAGGACAGACGATGAGTCGGCGGCACACAGCATGTTCACAGACAGAAAAAACCTGTTCACCCAAAAAACTTTATTTGTTTAATCAAACACAGAACCATAAATGTTTTTTTTCTTTCTCGATTCACAGTCAGAACAAAAGCGATGCATCAAAGCACCAAGAAATTAAATCCAGCTCAAAAATAATTGGGAATCTTCCAGATCGCTTCACATTTTCTCGGGAATGTTTCTGTTGTTCTGTCTCTCTGTTCTGAAGCTTCAGGTTCAAGCCGGAGATATTTACAGCATATACAAACACATGTGCACAGACCTTACAGAGGGATGAGAAATGCTGGGCATTTGCATTAGAGGTGTGAATTATATTATTATATTATTATTATTATTATTATTATTATTATTATTATTATTATTATCATTATTATCATTATTTATTTTTGTAAAAAAAACAGCCCATTTCTGACGGGATTACAGTGTCCAAAAACTTTTGGTCAAATATGGTGTCCGATTAAAATAAAAGCAGTTTATCACAGTAAACGTGGAGGCAATGTTTGGCACTATGCATGGGAGCAGACGAAGAAATAATAATAATAATAATAATAAAAGAAAACATTAAATGAACATTCACATTAATCTTTCATTGTGCTTTCAATTCAGTTTACAAGGTTCTTTTCAAATTTCACAAAAGAATATTTAAATTAGGAGTGAAGGCAAGAAAACTTTACCACTGCACCACCTGCTTAGAATTTTTGTTTATTATTTTTATAGCGAAAAATGGAGGAGGAGGATTTTTTGCTAGCACACCAGTGCCCAAATCGGCGTCCAATCAGCTGATGGCACGGCTAAGATTCAAACCCTGATTGGAATGGATTCCCAGGAGTCCCTACCTGCTAAATCAAACGTGGACAAATAAACTATTAGTGTGGCGCCCCCTAATGGCAATGGCTGAAAAAATAATTTTGTTCAACATTCGTCTGTCATTCTGTTCACTCCTGACTTGAATATTCTTTTTGAAAATATATTTTACATTCCGCTTCTGTTTCGATAAAACGCAGTCAAATAAAGTCAGACGCTGGTGATGCTGGTGATGAGAACTGATTCGAAACTTCGGATTCACATATGCACAATAAAATCTGTAGAAAAATATCGGAAAATCTGAGCAACTCTACGCCACACAAATGGCTCCCGATGAACAACGAGCGATGAGCTACACGACACCTACACAATAGCGCAATGCAATAAATTCCACAGAAATATCTCAGTCCGAGGAATGGCGATCAGTTCTAACAAAAAAAAAAAACAACTACTATAAAGTAGTAACATTTTGTGCGTTTGATGAATAAATACTTAGCAAGGTGCACAGCATGACTATCAAAATAAATTAATATTCACATTGTTTTACAAAAATAGGACTGAGTGCGCTGAACTGATCTACTGTCTTCTGTGTCTTTCTATCCAGCCTGCAGTCCAAATCTGAGTCTTATTGAAAGAACCATATTAAATAAAACGTAAGACCCTGGACTGTTAACAGAGTTTCTGAATTCGGGCTCATCAGTGACACCTTAAGCATTTTCGGTACACGGAGGGAGACGTTAGCTGGCGTGATGCTAACTGTGTTAGCACATTAACATAAAACTAATCAGCGTACTCATTGTACTAAAAGATTTTGATGTTCTTAGAATCCTCTCTACTAAGACAGCTGAACATGTAGACAGGTTTTCAGATAGACCCAAGGTTCAACAGCACGTCATCCTGGTCAGGGTGACAGTGGGTCTGGTTCAGACTGAATGAGCACTAGTGCTTGGATATTAGATTTTTTTGTCTACTGTAGGTGCTCGTAATGTTTTGGTATTATTTGTATCTGTGTCCGTGCGCCTACTGGTTGATCACAACTGCTGGTTAGTGTGCCAAAGGATTTCAAAACTTCTTCAAGTGCTCCAGTAAAGGCAAAGATCAATTATTTTATCTCATCGCATTCCATGTAAACTATCCCCTCACATTCTGGCTCACCCCCAGTACCACTTGTCGAGATTATGAAACGCCCGGTACTCATTGTGTCTCCTGGCATAGTCGCATGCCAGGCAGGTGTGCTCTGCCCAAAAGTAGGCCCTCTTCACCTTAAAGTGTCTACGCCAGTCGAAGTACTTCAAGTAGAGCTCCTCGTTCTTGTCCAGGAACACCAGGTACTCGGCCAGCTCTTTCGGAGAGGAGAAGTCGTCCACGTGGACAAAGGCGCTGCCCTCCACAAAGTTCTGGTAGTTATCCCGGGGCGGCCCAAGCACCACTGGCACGGTGCCTACCGACAGTGGGTTGTAGAGTTTCTCGGTTATGTAGTCCTTGTGGATGGAGTTCTCGAAGGCCAGATAGAACTTGCAGCTGGCGATGGTGGGGAAGTAGTCCTGGTCGGAGACGTACTCGCCGAATGCCTGGCCATAGGCGTGAATCTCCACATGCTTGTAGAGCTCGTTGTAGTACTTGACGCGAACATGCTCCGGGTTCCAATTGCTCACGATCCAGCAGACAAGCTTGGTCTTGCTGGGTGGGATGAATGCCTCATCACTCCGAGAAGGCACGACAGAGCCATAGGGCACCTCAATGTCTGCATCCTTCCGGTAGTTCAGGGTCAGGTTAAAAAGGCTCTCGATGCCGGGCAGCTGGGCAGAGTGTGACGGCGACTCCAGGTTCATCCAGATCCACTTCTGGTGTGGCGGTCGATATGCCGGTGGCATGTTGGACAGGTCAGAGCTGATGTCCCGGTGGTGGATGACCACAACGTCGGACCTGTTGTACAGGTTGCGGTCGGCGGTGATAAAGCAGTTGTCAATGCTAAACAGGGAGCCGCACACATTCAGGTCATAGGTCTCGCCGAAGGGCCAGAGCCAGACGAGCACTGTGGTCTGGTTCTGCTCACTCCGGTTCGAGAGCAGGCCCTTGGAGCGTGCTGTCGATGTCTCCGACTCAACAGGGCCCGACAACCAGCTGGTGGACGGCTTGATATACATCAGGACCAGTGTCACGAAGCAGCCCAGCAGGAAGGTGCCGAGCAGCAGCGGGCGCAGGATTCTGTGTGTCGGTGGAGATGGCATGCTCTGACCTGGAGAACAAGGAAATTACAATCCAGGTCAAAACCTCGGAATTTTACGTGGTTGCCGTGGCAGCAAAATCTCACTGAGGAAAAGGTTAAGACCGGGCCAAAGAGTAGCAGCTGAATCGCATTATGTATCGCAATTTGGGCATGTGATGAGGCATCTACATGGCAGCACTGAAGATGCCGTTCGTCTGCCACGGGCGATATGGGACAGAGAAAGCTGACCCATCTTTGTGTCTAGCCATCACAAGGAAACAATGGCACGCCCTAGGGACAACAACTCTGTATACATCATTGAACATTGTACAGCCTCCCCACCCCAATTATGTCATTGTATCCATTTGGGGAAACCCAAAATATCAGGGGGTCAGTATTCACGATCAAGCAGGCTTTAAATCCTTAAAATCCCAAAACTGTCTTGACGTTCACTAAATGGCTAAAAGTATGTGGACACCCAACTGTTAGCTGGTTGGTACAGTAATTGACACACCACTGATTTATTAGAAAGGGGTGTCCCGCATACTTTTGGCCTTATCGTGTTTTCACATGGGTGATGGAAACTGGTTTACCTGGTAGTTTAGCTGTCATGTAGAAAGATAACTGGTCCTTCATTCAAATAATAATAATAATAATAATAATAATAATAATAATAATAATAATAATAATAATAATAATAATAAATAAATAAATAAATAAATAAAATAACTAAATGTAGCTAAAAGGAGTTAAACAGATGTCTTCGTCCAGAAATGTAGATTTTCTGAGTTGGAAGCCCTATAGACAAAATATTACATTCATTAAATTATTCACAATCATATTTTGTATCATCATCACATAAAGTTTATGAGTTTAAGGAGATTATACACTATATAATACATAATTATATATACATTATATATTTTGAGGCAGCAGTGGACAAATGGGTTGGAAAACTGAGTTTATTCTTATGAAATATTTACTGACATTTTGAAAGTAATATGCCAAGCAAGCCCAAATCCTGGACATTTCAGAAAAAATAGGCCATATCCAATTAAATGCCCATACGATCATATTTCTTATGTTTGTGCCAGAAATATCAAGCTAACCCAAGGGATATTAAAGCTAGGTGGTAGGAGTGCATGTCCAGTAAAACCCATATTGTCACTCATTAGAAATTCAAGCCTGGTACTCCAGTGATCTTGAGGTCCAGGGTTTGAATCAGCTAAAGTGCGTTTTCAGACTTTGCCAAGTCTAGCATGTGGACTAAAAGCACTGTTACTTTAGCAAAGTATTGAAGGCAATAATTCATGCTTGTGCATATCGGAGAGCGGAAACTGGCTAATTCATTTTATTTCAGAATGATTATTATTATTATTTGTTTAAAGGCACTATTTTAAATAGGGCAGTGAATGCTCATTTGTTAATGTACTGGGCTGATAATCTGAAGATCGCTGGTTCTAGCCTCATCACTGCCAAGTTGCCACTGTATGGCCCCGGAGCAAGGCCCCTAACCCACATTTGCTCAAAATTGTGTTCATCCATAAATGTAAGTCGCTTTGGATAAAAAAGCGTCTGCTAAATGCTTAAAATGTATAATGTAAGAAAAAAATACTCCTGAAGTGCATTCATTCAACCTGAATACCCAAATATACATACTTTAAACTCAAGCATCTGAAATATGCGATCTATTTAATCGTCATTCTTTGAATTAAAGGGTAGTTTAACTTGGTTAATAGTTTTAATCGTTTAAACACACGATCGTTGTACGATGTTGTTCATGGAGCTCCCATGTCCAGGAAGAACGTGTAAACACTGCCATCTACAGGACATAAAGAACAGTGCATCCTCACAGGAACAGGGACCATTCACCTCCTCCTGGCGGTTCTTCTTGTCCTGCTTTGTTTATGTCATTATTAACCTCGGGTCAGTGTGCAGTCCGTTCCAGGGAGCACTGGACCATAACAAGAGGGAGGGAATGAATCTCATGAATCATCCGTGACCTGTGCTACGCCTGAGTCATAAATATATGAGTGGGGTTGTTTTTCAGATTATCAGTGCAGTTCAGATCAAATCAGGGTCGGCTCCATGGCTCACACTGTCCTGTCCCAGCAAGAAGGCCCTGGGTTTTGATTCCCATTCTGTGTGGAGTTTGCATGTTCTCTCCATGTATGTTGTAGGTTTCCTCAGGGTGCTCCGGTTTCCTCTCACAGCACAAAGACATGCGGGTCAGGTTTATTAGAGATTCTAAATTGCTCAGTGAATTGTACCCACCACCACCCTGAATTTGTAACAAGCAATTCATTCTGATTTAGTCGTGATGGGCTCGAGACAGTAATGCCAACAGTCTACCGCAGCCAATCATCCTTGCGCATGTTTTTAAGTGCTGGAACAGGAAAGGTCCTAAAGAATTGCTGCAGAGTCAGGTGCATGCAATTTCCTTGATATGACTGATCTATTAAACCTGTTAGCGAACATTATTCAGTCACAAAGAAAGAGCAGCTGTAGGAAAGGCTGAGCGTAAACACGGGTGTGTCATGCCGGATTTCACACCTCAAGCACAAATGATTACAGGTTCCACATCGTTATTGGCTAATTGAGCCTAATGATCACTGATGACTGATGTCACACCATGGAGCACTGAGCCTCCCGTACTGTCGATAAACTCGGAGCAGATACGTCTATTGTACAGTATAACGTTAACTAACAATACAATTAACATTTTATATGGTTTTATGTAACAAATGCACATAATATACTTCAGTATTCTGTATTACTGCCCACACACGCTTAGAAGCATCTTAGCTCGGCTGTACAGACCTAATGACGGTCAGAAGGTTGCTGGTTCAAGCTCCACCATTACCAAACTGCCACTTGTGTCCCCTCACATTTTACATTTACATTTTCAGCATTTAGCAGACGCCTTTATCCAAAATTACATTTACGACTGACCACAAGCCCTAAGAACACAAGCCTTAACCCACATCTACAACATGTTCACCCACAAGTGTGAACGGAATAAAAGAGTCTGCTAAATATTTTAAATGTAAATATAACACAAAGCCATTTACAGAGTAAGCAATTAATGGGTTGAGGGCCTTGCTCTAGGGCACAAACCAGAGACAATCTGCTTCTCTCAGATCTCTCCATCAGTGAACAAACCGAACCAACATGGTCAGGGTGGCAGTGGATCCAGTTCACCCAGAAACACCGGACGTAAGGCCGTGGTTTCTCAATGATTAGAGGACTAGGTATCTGTAGGTTTCCAGTTCAATCCCCAGAATCACCAAGTTGCCTTTATTGGACCCCTGTAAATGTGTGTACTTGAATGTAAACAGGCTTCGACCAACCTGCTGTGACACACCCTGGTCATTCCAAGGTCATTCAAACTGCAGGAACTGTCACATGAGTCAGAGGGGGAGAGTTTTCTATGACCCTCCTTGGTCAGGAGTGAAGATGCAATACAATTGTGTGATTGGATCTGACTAAATTGGACGTAAATAGATTGGCTGTGGGTACCGTATAGAGGAATGACAGTGGGTAGCACTGTTACCTCCTTTCTCTGCAGAGTTTGCATGTTCTCCCCATGTCTGTGTGGGTTTCCTCTGGTGCTCCGGTTTCTTCACACAGTCCAAAAACATTCCACCAGGTTAAGAGGTAGGTAGATACTAGGATGTAAAAACTATGCAAAGTCTATGATGCGGATCACGATCTCTTTTGGAGGGAGTCGTCAAAGCGCCTTTAAATCCGCATCACTGATTTGACATCAAGACACAACCCTCCCTATTTATCCGGGATTGGGTTCAGTGGCCAGATACCGACAGGACAATTCTGTGTCTCCTGCATGTTTTTGGGCTGTGGGAGGATACCGGAGCACTCAGAGGAAACTTGTAGCAAACACGGGGAGAACATGCAAATCAAACCCAGGACCTTCTTGCTTTGAAGCGACAGTGCTACACACCGAGTCACTGATGTATTAATAAATCATATTATATAAATGTGTATTCGAATCGATTCTCATCCTATTCTATTTTTCGTCTGAATATATGTTTGCATCTTCTGTTCTTTTCTCTATTGCGCTATGTTCTATTGTCTTTTGTTCTATTCCATGAGCATCACATTCTGGTAAGTTCTATGTCAGCCTGAATCATGTCACTCCATGTAAAGCCAAATCCTATTCTGTGCTGTTGTGTTGTGATATATCTGAGGCAGGCAGCGGACTCATCATGAAATAAAAATGAAATAGAAACGAGGCACTGTAGAGACAGGGCAGCCTAACACGGCGTGGCACGGCGAAAGCTTTTCATACTCTCGAGTGCCCGGCAGTGGTGCCATTTCATTACAGCACGTAATTGTACACCAAATTCAGTTCAGTTCTATATAGGATGCGCATTTCATTTTGGGACAGGCTGTTGCGACTGAAGGACATTCGCACCCTCATGTGTGCATTGGGGTGTTGTATTTCTTTGCACTCAAGACACTATGAATGCATCATTAAATCATGAAAATATTCTCAATTTAGGATCAAAAACAATCATAATACAAATGCATACATGCGTGCGTGTGAATGCGCGACCTCATCGCTGCACCTTGCGCACATATTTGTCCCTTTATCTTCACATCCTTGCATATTTTTATATTTTTTCCATCACGTTTGATCGCTACGGTGTATATCCTAAAAACGGTTTGGGGGGTTAAATCACGCCGAGTCACTCACCATCGCGTCGTCCGTTTGCGCCTAGAGAAGGCAGAGCGGCGTCGTTCTTTCATGTGCATCGCGCGCGCGTCTCCCCCACGCAGCAGCACGCGCACGGGAGCGAATCCCGCAGCCTCCGCGAGAAGGTGGGCAAACGGTGCGCAGAATGCGCTGCCAGCACCGTGCCATGCTCCCTCGCGATCGGCGTGGACGGGAACGTTGGGGGTCGCGTGGCCGTCAGCGTGAATCGGGAGACGCGTCCTTCTCAGCGCGTGCGCGTTTGCGCGCGCGTTACCGTCACTGCGGCTCTTGAGGCGGCGATCTCTCTCTTTCTCGTGCGGCACTGCAACAAAGCGGAGTGAGCGACGACGATGAAGATGATGATGTGTGAGCAGCCGCGCGTGCACCGATATTTTGAGAGAAATATAAATATGATTTAGGACTATTAGGGATTGTTTTGTATTTATGGCGTTTGTACATCAAATCAAATTCAATCTGGATAAAATATAAGACAGCACATCCGTGCTGTGTGCTTTTTGGTGGAACAGTGGGACATTTGTCAAGGAGAAAATCTTCCTTATTTGGACGGTTGAAGTCCTAGGAAGGTTCAATCATGCAGAATGCTTGTGAAACCACACTTGGTCAGGAGGTGTTGATGATATCCTGAAATTCGGAACATTAATCAAAAAGAGTGTGTTTTCACAATAAGGTGCACCTGGTTCTGAGAATTCATTCAGTGCTTGGCAGTTCAGCAATCAGGGAGCCAAGTCCGGCTATTACAACAAAGCACAGTGAAAGTAAAATTATTTACAGGGATCTATCGCTGACCACCCCTCCAAACTTATTTATTTGTATGTGTCAGTTTGAACTCACATTTTTTGTTTTATTCAGTCAATTATAGACATATTCCAAACATAACTGCAAAACAGTCACAGCTGGTCAAATGATGTAAACAAAAGTGATCAGTTGTTATTTTAAAGACCAAATAAAAATGCAGTCTTTTGAAGTGCAGTGTTTGAATGAACAAAACTGTAAACTATAGATAATGCATCCATAAAATTCCAGAAAAAAATATAGTAAATTAAATTTAATTGCAAAAAATTAAAGAAAGAAAGAAAAGAAAATATAAAACAAAATTAAATAAAACAAAATGAAACAAAATAAAATTAAAATGTTCTACAGTAGACCTTCCCTTAAGTGTCACTGCAGAGTAGGCATTTATATATATTTATTGTATATATTGTTAATTCATAAACCTTTCAGAGGAAAGAGGGGAGCAAAGCCTTTTCCAGCGTTTCCCGGGGCAACCGGACTCATCACCCTTTGCGGCCCTATTCTTGCCATTTCCACCGCTCCTCCTGGAACCTCTGCGCCCACCTGCGGGTGATTTCCAGATATGCCCCGGGTGTGTAGGGCAGGTAATCCAGGTAGGCGGTACGCCCCCTGGTTTTGGGCATGGCGCTCTCGATCTGAGTGCCCTCGTGCCACTCATTGAACGATGTCACTGAGACGATCTGGGGCCGGGCATCCAGGGCAGCGCTAAGGGCTGTCTCGTAGTAGCGCCCGTTCAGGCGGTTCCGGGTGTTCGGGCCGTTCCAGGGTCGAATGCTGGTGTCCACGTAGCCCGGCCCCACGCTGGGTACGAAGATCAAAGCGTTGGTGCGGCAGAAGCTCCTTATGGACCTCCAGTTGCGATAGGACGACCCGTACGAGAAACCGTTGGTGGCGAAGTACGTGTAGACGCCGTCGAAGCCGCCCGCCACAATCTCAGCCCCGTGCTTCTCTTCCACAAGCAAGCCGACAAAGATGCCGTCGTAAGCTGTGTCTCGGACGCTCTTCTCTCTGCCACTCTTCAGGAGCCGCGCCCACACGTCCGGGCTCTGCAGATACGAGTCGTATATGTAGAATAACGGAAGGGCCTTCCCGTCGCCGGATTCATACCTGTAGAAGGCTGGATGGGTTCCGTACCTGCAAGTAGGAATAAGAAAATTTAAGCTCCAGCAGGGCAGCGCTCAGTGGCAGAAGGGGAAAAAACGATGTGTGTATGATTCTCAGGTTGCATTTCTGATGCCACGCCGAGCTGTGTTGAGTTACGATGGCTTTCCGAAGTTCACTTTGAGTCCTCGTGACTGTATTTGTTGGCATCGTTTGAATGAAAATACCATTGAAGGACTCAAAAAGTCACAAATTTATCGATTCTTTCTGCTCTTTCTACACAGGCTGAAATTCTTCCGGATCTCCTGAATCCTTTCACGATAATATGTCCGGTAGGCAGGTTTATCAAATCCAAAATTAGTTTATTTATTTTAAAATTAAGAAATGAAACGTGGCAATGACGACCCCTGCTGGCTGGATCTCCCCACATGTGTCGGAGGGGGAGTGTCTTAGTCACACCCCTTCTCGATCACCGGTGGAACGAAATGCAATCGGATGATTAAATATGACACTGTAGAACGTAAGCGTTTTATTCGAGTTTTGTTTTGTTGTATTTATTTATTTTGGCATGTTCTTTTTATTTTAGGTTGTTTTCTTTTCTTGTTTTTTCAAAGGAAATAATTAAAAGCTCTAATTTAGGATATTGAATTGTGTGTGTCTCAAGGACATGATGGATTTGTGCATACTTGTCGATGATGTATTTGATATTTTCCAGCATACTCGTGTCGTCTCTGCCTTTATAGGGCTCAATATGAAACGCCACCTGGAGAAATAGAACAAGAGCAACTTGAGGATTACATTAAGGAGAAATATTAAGCTACGGAAATTATAGGACACTTGTAAAGTTAATTAGGATGAACCTAGACAGATACCTTTAGTTGGTATCTGTCGGCGGCTCGCAGAATGAGTGGCACGATGTCTTCAGTAGGTTCTCCGTTCTCGTCCTTCATGCCAGGAGGGTACCAGGATACGGCCAGAACCCCTGTGTAGAGAGGCTTGTTTACTCAGCACTTAAACTTTAAAATCCTTCGACTTCTAGTTCACTTTTACTAACGTGGTATCATGTGGGTGTCACCTTGTGTGCCCTGTTGAGTCTCAGGTCACATTTTTTATTAATCCGCCCGAGTCCATCTGTTACAGCAGCCTGAAAGTTCTTCATGCAAATGGCATTTAAGACTCAAAAGGTCTTTCAAAAATGCATTCCCTGAATATTTTCTCAACATTATGTACGGTAGGTGGACTACCTACAGTACCTACTGCAACTCCATTCTTGCTTGTGCTCCAGTGTCCACTATTAAACCCCTGCAGCTCATTCAAAATGAGGCTGCCCATCTGGTGTTTAACCAACCTAAATACTGCCACATCACCATCCTCACCTCCCTGCTGCGTTCTCTTCACCGGCTTCCTGTAGCTGAAGACACTCAGTTTAAACAGTTTAAAACCCTGATGCTCGCCTACAAAGCCGGAAATGGAGCAGCACCAAGATACCTACAGGATCTAATCAAACCCCACACTGTACCACGCAACCTCAGACCCACCAGTC
>JAYDZG010000011.1:714755-728798 GCA_034509265.1 Microcambeva bendego
CACCATGTAGCGCTCTTTGCTAATCTAAACAATTCATGAAATTACCACTCGATTCTGGAAATGTTTAACAATGTTTTCAAAAAACTCTACAAATCTTTAGAAACTCCAACACAATAAAGTTTTGTATATATGTTAATTACATGCACTTATGTTCAACAAACGATTCGCTTTAAGCGTGTCATCAGTTTGGGTGAAACTTGCTGTTTCTGTCATGGTGCTTCTGTGTACAATTAAAGGTCCAAGGTTTGAAACAACCCTAACCTTAACCATAAATTGTGACTGAATGGGCTTAAATCCCAACAGGCACTCCAAACTATCGTGAAAAGCTTTTTCAAACGAATAGAGGCTGTTACAGCGTGCGCCTCAATATCATTATGTAGATTTGTGTTGCCTGTATGGATTGCATAGTGAATTCAAATCTAAAGTCCATGCAAAATAAAAAGAAAAGCACTGAAAGTATCTTCAAAAATTTATTTTCTTTACAACAGCATGAGGTCACAGCACATCATTTTACAGTGAACTAAAAGCTTCCAAAACGTTTAAAATTCTGCTGTGTTTCACCATTCCCTTCATCAAAAACACAAGGAAAACACATTTCATTTCCTCTGAACCTTCAGGACCTGGTATCTGGACGTGCTTTTGGACGATTCTCGAATGTAAGACGTCATATTAAAGCAAACCCAGCATCTTAACATCAGAACTTCTCATCAGAAGAAGTGCTGAAATCCTTGTTTGTTCAGTTCTTCTCATATTTGGCCCTCCAATTCTCATTTCTTCATGATAGAAGAGATATCCAGGAAGACACTCTGAAATAATAATAAAAAAAGAAATAGAAACTTTTGTTAGGCTATAATAACTAGCATATCTGCTAACTAATGTTTCACTTGACTTCTTGGGTCATAGCATGCTAAGCAGCTAGCATTATATTAATTATATTGTCATTTCAATGCAAATTGCACAAGCACACTCAGCAAATACAAGAGATATTTTTGGTAGTGTTAGCAAAATCATTAAATATCTTTGAAATCAAATAAATATAGTCATATCACTCATTTATTATACACTATTTCCAACTTACACCCTCTGTCTCTGGGTTGCATGGGACTCACCACAGCACAGACCATAATGAACTTTTTTACCTAATGAATGTATGAAGGTTTACATGTTAGCTGGCTTGGCAAACAATGAATTTATGTTTTAGCATAAATTTAACCTGGTCAGTGACACATTTTTTAATTTAGATTACTCTTTTTATCACTGTGCAGTGAAATTCATCGTCTGCATTTTAATCCAATCCATGCATTGAAACACACATATTAGGTGCTTTGCTCAAGTACACTTCAGTCATGACCTGTCGGCTCTGGGAATCAAACTGGCAACCTTCTGATTACAAGCCCAGTTCTCTAACCACCAGGCTATGGCTGCTTCGCACTTGCCCCCCTCCCCTCTCCAGGACCCAGCAAATTATTAAATCTATGTGGGCATGAATACTGTGGTAACACTGGGGATTCAATCCCAGCAGGAAGAAAATAGTAATAAATACTATTTTTTTCATATTTTTTTCAACAGACAAGAAAAACCCATATACACCCCGAAACTCTGATCTACTAGAGGTCTCGAGGTCTCAATTTACTCACAGATCTGAGGACTCGAGCCTCTATACAAGCAGGTCAGTTGTTGTGTGCCTTTTGGCTCTACTTGCCATTGACATCCTGCGTCCTCCCGCGGGCGGGTTCACGGGGAGCTCGCTGAGCGATCCAAGCTCAGACTCCGAGCTCCTTGTGCTCTGACAGGACGGGCTGCTCGAGACGCTGTCCGAGGGCATCCGTGCCATGAAGCTGGCCTTCCTGGGGCTGGGGTAGAAGTCGCTGTCAGCAGAGTCGGCGTCATTGCTTGCCGGCTCAGGGGCGTGCAGAGTGTTCCGGAAGTTGCCCGGGATGTCACCATGACTCGGCTTGTCACTCGGAGCTTCTTGACTCCTGTCTCGAGACGATGTGCTGCTGTCAGGGAGCTCATCTTGATTTCTGTTGAGCGCCGCCTGGAAGTGGTGCATGTCTGGAAGGAGGTCCCTGCTAGGTTGATGAGTCTGCATCACGCAAGACGAAGGAAGGGCAGTACCCGAGAAGACGCTGTGTCTGGGGAGGTGAGGAGCAGTCATTTTTCCCATTCTTTGTGGGGACGAACCCTGCATTGACGTATGCCTTGTCTTGAGAAGGCTGTCATCCTCAATGAGAGCCGAGCCGGACAGCGCCTGTTTAATTTTCCGCACCCCTAAATGAGAGATCTCCAAAAGGTTCAAAGACAAAGAAACGCCACCGATGACAAGCATGAAGACCATGAAGATGGTCTTCTCTGTAGGTCTGGAGACGTAGCAGTCTACAGTGTTCGGACATGGCGACCTCTCGCACTTGTATAAGGAGTCAAGCCCGATGCCATACAGGATGTACTGGCCCACGATGAAGCCCACCTCTAGCAGGGACCGGGTGAGGATATGGATTACATAAGTGCGCAGCAGAGCACCCCTCAGAGGAGCCTTCTTCACCTTCTTGTGCTCCTCCAGCTTGCGAAGTTCTTTCTCAAGCCGCCGGTGCTCATCTAGCAGGAACTCTGTCTCCTCCAGGTCGAGCCGGATCTGAGCCCTCCTCCGGTGACGCTCCTTCTCCAGGGCTCGCAGACGGTACAGGGCATGGCCCATATACACCAGTGAGGGCGACGAGACGAAGATGATCTGGAGCACCCAGAAGCGGATTAGCGAGATGGGGAAGGCCTGGTCATAGCAGACGTTCTTGCAGCCAGGCTGATCAGTGTTGCAGATGAACTCGCTCTGCTCATCCACCCAGACATCCTCAGCTGCCACGCCCAGCACCAGCATCCGGAAGATGAAGAGGATGGTGAGCCAGATCTTGCCTATGATGGTGGAATGGATGTGGACCTCCTCCAAGATGCTTCCCAATAAGTTCCAGTCCCCCATATTTTTACAGCCACATGTCCGGGCTGGGTTGTATCAGAATGAAGTCTGGATCTAAAAAAAATTTTTGCTTAAAGATCTTTGCTTAATTTTTTGCTTCATTTGTTTCAATGCATTTCCTCTGCTGTAAAAGTTGTTGGCATTTTAAATCCATTATTTATTCATTTCATTCCAACACAGGAAAGTTCCAGATCCTTCCATGCGGTCAGAACAAAAAAATAAAAAGACCTAAATTTTCCTTATGCTTCATTTTACAACCATCGAGCTGTGGTGATGGTCCTGGGACAAAACAGCTCGCACACTTCACCCAAGAGTGAATGTTCTCAACAGTCGCTGGATGGAGTTCACAGAATGCAAAACATTGATCTGACACTGCCGGGATAATGCCCCATGGCGTGTGCCAACCATAGTGCCCCATGCACCACCGTCGTGTTGTTACACATAACAAAATATTTGCTCGTCTGGGGGCACGAATACAAAAGATTTGCAAAACGTACATCATAAACGTCTGAATCGATCTGATTACATCTGAGCTAATGAATAATCTGTAATGCCGGGCAAACTAGCCAGCCATTCTTTGTCTTTTCAGGGTCACAGTGGGTCCAAAAAGGCCAGTCCATCACAGCATACACACATGTAGGGCAATTTTAGTGTCTACAATTAACCTGAATGCATGTTTTTAGATTGTATGTGGAAACTGGAGCACCCATAGGTGTGCAGACAGATTCATATGGAGATACGGACAGATTCATATGGAGACACATATCACTCAGATCGTCAGGAAGTCACCCGCTTATCTCTATTTTCAATTGCCTTATTGTGCAGTACCATCAATCAGCCAACAGAGGTCGTAACTGCAGAAGTTGTTTGGAATCACAAGGTGTCTCCCTCTTTGTTGGCAGACCTCAGATTCAAACTCACAAGCTTGAGAAATGCTTTGTTTCCTTAATGTTAAAAGTATTTATGTGTAAGACTTTTTATACATAATAATTATGCCCCAGCTAGTACTATTATCGGAAAGAACGTTTTAAAAATGTCAGTTAATTTTATGTTACTCTTTTATGTACTGTTTAAACTGTAAGAACTTTCACTCTTCAATTTTTTTGCATTTGTAAGGTCAAGTCGTCAGATTGAAAAATAAAGCCTGGCTAAACTTTTATATTTCAGGACACAGTTGAAGTAGAAGTTAAGATTAAAGGAACAGATTATTTTGTCAATTGGTGATATCTCGCATTAAGTGTATTGGACCAAGTACTGAACCTTAAGGATCCTTGCTGTCTGAAAGTACTCATTTGGGAACTATAAACCTTTTTTAGGAACCAAACAAAAAACATAATTTACAGATAATTGTTTTGGTTTTTGGTCTTTTTTGTTTTTAGTCTGGTTCTGTTACTGCACGTGAGTGTGTTGTACTGACATGCCCTGTGTTTGGTTTTGGATCTGAATGTGCTGCACTTCGCCCTCATAAAATGACCAGCCGGGCCTCGGGCGTTTAATTAGCTGTTCTCTGTCAGAGTCGATGGCGCATCGATTTGATTTTCCCTGGCTTAATACAGAGGTCTCGCCGGGTGACCTGTTACGCAACGGCTTCATACAGACGCTCAATTACTGCTCAGTGTTTCGCACCTCGAGTATTTTATTAATTATTATTGATTTTATACTGATAATAAAACTATCATAAAAATTATTGTTACAAACTTGTATCTGTGGATAATTCAATTAAGCCAAGCATAATAGACTTTAGGTTACACAGCTCACTTCTAATATGATGTGGTTATTTTTATCTATATTACTGTAAATGAAATAATCAAATATTTAAGTTTAGAGGATTACCATTCGCAAAATTGTCTATAGTCGTTGGTAAACCGGTGCGGCTGCAATATTGTTCTTTCGGCGCCGGCGTGTGGACATTCAGAGAATCACACATTTAGAAAAACATTTTCTGACCTACTTGGTGGCACAAACGAATCTCAAATCTTGTAAACATACAACAACACTTGTAAAAATGTACAATACTTGTAATGCCCAAAAATGAGTAAAACTCAGTATACTTAGTAAACACGAATATACAACCAATCATTCGATTAAACGCAATTAGCAAGTAACTTAGCATATAAAATAATACACGTCTTTGTGTTCTTTTTATTTAAAACTGTTATAAACAACTTAATAGTACAGTTAAGTGTCTACATAAGTTATTTTTGTAATTACTTTATTTTGCACGATACTATTTATACTTTGGCACGATGCTAAATAGGAGAGACCAGGGACGGTTGTAACATTTATGTGATTTTTAACAAATAAAAAACCATTTACACTGGAATAGCCAATTATAAAATCCAATGTGTCAATTACTGAATCAATGTGTTTAAGGGGTTTATGAAATATGTACAGGTTGCAAACTTAATGTAAATACAGTAACTCCTCTCCTGTACACTGGGACGGTTGTAACACATTTTTACATTTTCAGCATTTAGCAGGCTTAGCAAAGCAACTTAAATTTATGTCTGAACAAAATTTTGAGTAGTTGTTTTAAGGGCCTTTCTCAGGGGCCAAACAGTAAATATACATGTGTAGGTGTTTGAGCTGTACTTAATGCAACTTCATTCACTGCAGTGGAAGGTGGAACCTCTGGTGTCCCTGCTGGTGTCTGTGACTAACTTGGTGCAAAGTTGCTGTAACTGAAAATATCAAAATATTGAAATAAAATATTAAAAGGTAAAATTCCAGTGCATGCAAATCCTGCCTGAATATTTGATGCTGTTGCAGCTAGGGAAAGGGCACTCTTCACACTGCTCATAGAGAGTCATTGTGACTCCTGGATGAGCTTTCATCCAGCTTTCACAGCAGTTGTTGATGAGCCTCTTTAGTGTCAATTACACACTCTGATCTAAGGGTTTCAGCTTATGGGAACAGTGTTTGTCCAGAATTAGCAACACTTTTGACTCCAGTGAGGGCTTGGTATGAGTCTGGAAGTTCTTGAGGAAGACCAAAAAGTCTTCCTCTAACATTTTACATTCACAGCATTTAGCAGACATCTTTATCGAAAGCGACTTTCATTATAGTATACAGTCTGAGCAATGAAGATGATACGTCTTGTTCAAGGGCCCAACAGCCGCATCTGGCAGTGGTGAGGTTTGAACTGGCAACCTTTGGATTACTTAATCCAGTACCTTATTCACTAGGCTAACACAGTAAGCATAATCACTCTAGTTTTTTTTTCGAATTGGAGGAATTCAATGTAACAACTATCCCTGGTTTTCCCCATGTTTCGTTTCATTAGAGTGTGTCTGTCTCTCTATCGAGTAGAACTACATTTCCCATGATTTTCAGCAGACGCGCGTCACCGTGTGTGTGTGTGTGTGTGTGTGTGTGTGTGTGTGTGTGTGTGTGTGTGTGTGTGTCGGTGATTATTTTGGTTCTGTGGATGTGTCTGGTGTTGACTGTAAGTGACACTGCTGATTAGTACCAGTGTGTGTTGTTGTCACGGGGGCACGGTGTTGCTGTGTGTTCGTTCCCCGTTATGGACAGTGGGCCGGACAGGGGGAGGTAAAAGGTCAGCATGGCACCGTCGGATCAGGTGACAAATGTGGAAAAGTCGGACAAATCGGGGCAGAATGAACGAGGAGGAACAGTTCAGGGGCAGATCGGAGGAGGAGGATGAAGAGGGGTTAGTGTTCGGATATTATGAGGAAGATGATGACGATGATATCGACGCGTTTATTGACGGAGATGGAGAGTGTGCATGCGAAGGGGGTCAGTAGTGATTTTTTTTAAAAGAAAAAATAACACAACTTTTGAGACCTGGGTTCGATTCCCGGACACAGTGGTGTGACCACATGCAGTCATGTAATTGCAGCTACTTCCATAGGTATCAGAATCCGAATCCTTTACTTTGCCAAGTATCAAAAGGACAAGGAATTTCTTTTGGTTCAGGTGTCAACATGCATACAACAAGTTAAATAATAAAGGTGCATTAAAAGTATATAAAAGGTATATTATATAAACATAGAATAAATGTAAACCTTAAGGCAGCAAAATGAGTAGTACTATAAAATGTATGAATGGTGAATGTTTGCAGACACATACTGACAGTCTTTAAATAGTCTTGAAAAATCTTTTCGTGGTGTTTCCTGCATTTCTCTTAGACCCTGACCAGGATAGAGTGGTGACCAGACCGGTTATAATACACAAGGACTGAACAGAATCACATGACATGATGTGACAAGTTCTTGTTAGTCTCAGTGGGCACAGATTCTCACGTGATTCCAGGCTTCGGCTTCAGCTAGTCCACCTTGGGTGCCAATCCGGTTAACAGCACTGCTAAGATTTAAGCCTAGAGCTGTTAACTACACTGTTATTAATCAAGATTATTCCCAGACTTCATACTGAACAGGATTTCTCAGAAGTGCCGGTATTTTAGCCCGTGTGCCGAGTGTGAAAGTGGTCCACATTCCTCAATCGAGAGCCGTTTACCTCCCACAATCCTCTCCCAGTTTATAAGTTTGTGTGTTACATGAAGGCTCGACTCCAGTTGTTCTTCAAGCTTAATTTAACTCATTTGTAAGTGTATTGTTTAGTTTAATATGCGCAAACTACTGCAGTGACGGTCCCAAGCATGGATAAAAAGGGAGGATTGCCTCAGGACGGGACTTGAGTGTTTTTAAACTGTGTTTACCGATTCACTTCACTGTAAGTTTATATTCTAGAGCAAATTAAAATAAATGAAACCATGATTTTATACACATTTTTCACTTTATATTGTGCAACAGGTCCTGTTCCACAAGAAAACACTGGGCGCCGGGCAGAGATGTCCTGGACAGCACAACAATCCATCCTCCTAAAACCTGTCATAACCAGTCTGTGTATTGATGGTCCGGGTCCTTTCTGTGTGGAGTTTGCATGTTCTCCCCATTTACAAAGTGTAAACATGACGTTAAAGAATCCTAATGAATGAAATGAAGGAGTGTCTTGGAACTATACCTCCACAATGGCACCTTGGTGATGTCACAGGCACTAAAAACACATGATTGACAAGGACAAAGACTATGGTGCATTTTGATGTCTGGATCAAGTTTTTAAAAAATCAATGACAAAAGGGGTCACGTGAACAAACACTGCCTTAAAACAACAACAAAACAGTAACATAATTTTTTTTGTCTTCTTTTCTTTTCATCTATACGTTTTTAGTTTTGGGTTTACGGGACCCATTCATCAGCGAGGTGAAACCCCGCATCCTTCTGATGGGTCTCCGCCGCAGTGGCAAGTCCTCCATCCAGAAGGTGGTGTTCCACAAGATGTCCCCGAACGAGACCCTGTTCCTGGAGAGCACCAACAAGATCTGCAGGGAGGATGTCTCCAACAGCTCCTTCGTCAGCTTCCAGATCTGGGACTTCCCCGGTCAGATCGACTTCTTCGACCCCACCTTTGACTATGAGATGATATTCCGGGGTACGGGGGCGCTCGTCTTTGTCATCGACTCGCAGGTGGGGCATCGGTCCTGTTATAAAAAAAACAACATATCATCACTGTCCAGTCATTTTAGGCATTGGTTGCGATGTGTTGATTGTGACTTTAATTCTCGACCTGTTAATTAAAGTGAATATCAAAACAATCTTAATTGGCTGCTCGAGCTGTCCATCAAAACCGTAACTCTGCCCCCACCATTCCTGCAGGCTGCTTACTAGGGGACCGCATGCATTATCATTTCGTGCTACTCTATTTTGTGATTCTATTTCTTAAATGTGAGACGAAGCTTTGGCAAGACGAATGTACATATTTTGTCATGCCGGTGAGGAGACTTTTCAGTTATTAAAGACGCAGAGTGTGTTATCTGTGCCGAATGCAAGCCAGAATTGAATTCAGCACAAAGTATGAGATTATAATAATAGTATTGTAGGTTGATTGTTTTTAACATGCTTACTTTTAGCCAGCTCTCCTAAAAAGGTTTTTTGGAGTATACTCAAAGTGGAGTATTCTTTTTAATTTATATAAACGTACGTGTTTTTTAAATTGACGCCGGTGTGTATTTAGGACGATTATGTGGAGGCCCTGAGCAGACTTCACCTCACCGTGACTCGGGCGTACAAGGTGAACCCCGACATCAACTTCGAGGTCTTCATCCATAAAGTGGACGGTCTGTCAGATGACCACAAGATTGAGAAACAGACTGACATACACAAGCGCGCCAACCACGACCTGACAGATGCAGGCCTGGAGAGGATCCATTTAAGGTGGTTCACTGTATACTATAATAAATAACATAAATAAATAATAAACTATAATAAAAAAAACTGTTTGTTTTTTTAAAAAAAAACAAAAAAAAGTTATAATTAATCTAAAGTTAAGGTGACACTCAGCAAGGCTCTGTACTGTGCATGTAGGAATTAGTGCCACATGTTAAATCAGGTTTTACTTTTGTGTGTCTGTGTGTGTGTGTGTGTGTGTGTGTGTGTATGTCTTAGCTTCTACCTGACCAGCATCTACGATCACTCCATCTTCGAGGCGTTCAGTAAAGTGGTGCAGAAGCTCATCCCTCAGCTCCCAACCCTGGAGAACCTGCTCAACATCTTCATCTCCGTGAGTGCTCAAACTGTATCGAGAATTTTACAAATACTTTATTGTGCTTATTTTATTCTAAGAAGAAATAGTAAAAGGAAACTTTATTCAGTTCATAAAAAAATATTCTTCTTCAATTTCAGGTTTTAAAAAATCTGGAAAAAAATGGTATTGTGTATCGCATTGTGAGTAGAGTGCATCCCTAGTAACGTCCTCCTGCTTTGGTCGTATTCAGTCGCGAGCCGGTTGCACCTGGAGGGTTCATACTGAGATCCGTCGTCTCGGTGCATTATAATTGATCGGCCACTGGAGAATCTCTCCAAATACTCCTGGCTGTGTAGAGTATTTAATGTATACAGTGTTGCCCCTTGTGTTTCCAGAATTCGGGCATCGAGAAGGCGTTCCTGTTTGACGTGGTCAGTAAGATCTACATTGCCACAGACAGCAGCCCGGTGGACATGCAGACGTATGAGCTGTGCTGCGACATGATCGACGTGGTCATTGACATCTCCGCCATCTACGGGTGAGTGCTGCTGGCACAAGGTCTTTATTGTGCATGTGGGAATTTGTGCTCAGTTAGTAAAACCTGTTTAATGAGATTTTCTACATGATTTTGGACTGTCCCTGTGGTAATTTGGTCTGGTTAGTAAAACATTTTTGACAATGCATTGTGCAAGATTTTGAACCATTCAGGTGGGAATTTGTGCCCATTCTCTAGATGTAAAAGAGCCGATAATCATGTCCCTCCTCAGGTTGCAAGAAGATGAGGCCTGCTCGCCGTACGATAAAGAATCGATGGCCATCATCCACCTGAACAACACCACGGTGATGTACCTGAAGGAGGTCACGAAGTTCCTAGCCCTGGTCTGTTTCCTCAGAGAGGAAAGCTTCGAAAGGAAAGGTGGGTGTGAGGGTCCCCTCATAAATGCTGCTGTTACAACCTCTGCTGGCCAATCCTTGGCACTGTAGCGAGGAATAATTTAGAGAGGAGTGTGACAGGGGTCGGAGGGGGAGTGTCAATCACAGCAGTCAAGGTGTAATATGATCTGGTAATTAGATACGAGTAAGCATGAAAAAATGGAATGACAAAAAAATAAACAAAATTCTGTTATGCGGGAGACAGGATAAAATAAAAAAGGATTAAGACGGAATTGCAGAGTTAGCACGAGTTTATTAAAACATAATTAAATAAAAACAGCGGTTAAAAATTGATGAAAATAAAAAAAATAAAAGTAAACATGGCAGCTGAACCGCTGCAGGAAGCAAGTGTGACCCGGGGCCCAAACCGCAGACTCCCAAGCTTGAGTCAAGTGCGTCCGCGCTGCGCCACAACAAGCCCAGAACTCTGTATTGTCGGAAGATGGTTCTAGTGATGATGGTTCACTTTTAGCCCCAGACGGGAGGCTCACTCCTGTAAAATAAAACAAACAGAAACAAACAACACAAAAAAACGAACCAAAACAAGGAGAAGCGCTGATCGCTTGGCTGACGGTTCTGACCCAGCTCTGTGGCGGAGGGGAACATAGACCCGAAACTTGGCCAGCAGAGGGGGCCAGAAACCGTCAAGGGAAGACTGGCTCAGGATGACTAAGGCTTCCTCTGGGTCCTACCACCCACTGGATTGGGTGCAACTCACGGCACAGCCTTTTTTGCGGTCCTCGGACGGCAGCTGCCGAACCGGGTCTGTCCCTAACATCCAGTGGTGCCACGGACCTCGGGCCTTTCAACCGTACGCCCCCGAACTGGTCTGTCCCTAACCCACAAACGACCAGGGCACCTGCACGAGGGTGAGGCTTGTCTGATCGGAAGTGCATGTAAAGTGACGGTGCTGAAATGAGCGCTTCGCCCGGCTTTATTGGAGAAACCAGGTGTGAGCACTCAATTAGGGCAGTTCGCCACTTTAACCCTAAGGGGGAGGCGATCTATAACGCCAACCACGTCGGAGGCCGAACTGTGGTTCAACGGCATTGTTGGTATCGTGACAAATTCATCGTATGTTCCCTCAACCTTCTTATCAAGCCCCATGCCGTCTCTCACCAGGACTGATCGACTACAACTTCCACTGTTTTAAGAAGGCGATCGAGGAGGTGTTTGACCTGCGCCAGAAAATACAGAGGAACCGAAAACTTCTCAACCAGAGGAGGTGGAGCCGGCAGAGTGCACCTACCGGCGCACTTACCCAGCACCACTGAACCTTCATCGTCATCATCACCTGAGATCATGAAGGAGTCGTTGACTATGCCACTGACTACGCTTCTATTCCAGTTTCAGAGACATGACAGAAATCAATGTATATTTTTAATAAATTAAAGTACGCAAATCGTTGCTCCTGATTGGTTACTTTGGAATGTGTGTTTTTGAGTTTCAGATTCAGAGGCAAGATCCACACTCCTGATGCTATTTCACTCTACAAACAAAACATGTCTTGTTCCAACTCTCTGCCTGCACCGAGTTTGTATGTTTGTATGTTCAAACTATTCCATTATTGGAGGTCTCCAAAATTCTACGTGATATATTTATTGATTTCTGTCACGTTTCTGAAGCTGGGAGACCTCCGATAATGGAATAGTTCATGAATGTGAGTGTGTGTTGCTTTGAGATGAGTTAACATCCCATTCCTGCACCGTACCTGGCAGTTTCCATGAACCACCGGACCCACCCCATCCCAGATCAGGATCAATCGGTTATTGTTGTTGCATCACTCACCGCCTGGATCAATTCTAACACAATAATGCCCTCATTCGGCAGCAGGACGAACTTCACATCTAAAATGCTTCCATTTCGAGTCTCGAGAGTCGGAGAGGTTTAGTGACATTTAGGCTTTACATTGACATTTAAGCCTACATGACATTACATATTGAAACGAATCGACGTTCCTCCAGGATCTCGGTGCAACACAGAACAAAAAAGGCAAAACAATACAATACACAGTGCAGATACAAAACAGTACAATAAATACAAGAAGATTAGATTCATGCTTTCTGTTCAAGGGAATTATGAAAGTGCAAAATAATTATATTTGTTTAAAGCTGAGACTTCCAGAAGAACAACTGTGGACAGCTGTGAACAGATTTTTGGGATCCTTCTTTGATCTCGGGTGGTGTATGGTGGGTGTGTACTTCCCAACTTTGGCCCCAGTCCAATGTAGACCGGTTGCTTGGGCTTTTATCATACCCCGAGTGCAGGACCGAACCATACAGTTTCCTCAACTACGCATCATGTTTGTTTGTTGTTGATCCTGATTAGAGTGTCAAGGGACGTGGGAGTTTGGATCACTATGAAAGGCCAATGTGTTCACAAACGTGGGGGGGAAAAAGTTCATTTTTATGTATTGATTGACGGGGCACAAATTCTCTCAGACATGATACAGAATCTTTTAGGAATAATTCTTACGTGAGTAGAGATGGAGGGCAAGACCTGAAATGGCAAAACATTTACTGACCAAAAAGTCCTGAATATTTTCAATCGGTCTTCCTGGTCTCTGAGGAGGAAGGGGGGTTGGTTGTGGATGGAAATGACAAAGAAGAAACTGACTTGTCTCTACCAGTGTCTCTATTTTCTCTGTTAGAAGGTCCCACGTTCGATCCCCGGGTGGGGAAGTCCGAGTCCATCTGATTTGCATGATCTCCCTGTGGCTTTTTGGTTTTACTCCGGGTTCTCCGGTTTCCTCCCACAGTTCAAAAAAAAGCAAGTGAGGGGACTTTGGGATAAAATGACTGTGACTGTGTTCGATATAACCTGTGTACAGATTAAACTTGAGTTATGGGTTACCTTTACTGTCATGAATGTAACCAGAAATGTGAAAACGGGACGTTAAAATCCCTTTTTTTTTTTTTTTGCACTGATTGGCCTCCCACAATTTTGCGCTCCTCTCCCACTCGTTCGGAATCTCCGGAGCGCGTCAGTTCCTCGGAGCGCCGCGCAGAAACGCATGAGATGAGAACCAGCGCAGAAGCATGGAGAACTTCTAGATCCTGTTTAAATCCAGAAGCGACAGAGGAACTCCTGGGAAGAAGGTCAGTGACTGACCGTTTCACTCTATCGTGTCAGCGATTGTGAGGGAGATTCTCGTTCCCGTATATTCGGTTGGACGAAAAGCTGCCATCGTTCGATCATCAAGCTAAACTACAATACACTACAAACTCTGTTTCCAAACAGGACGATTTTAAGTAGATGAATAAGTAGAAAGAAATGATTTTCGATTGTTTTCACTGATTAGAAACAAGACACTCCTTGAAGGAACTCCAGATAACTTGGGACAGGGGCGTGTTAATCCCTTGTTGTTCCATCCTTTTTCCAATTTCCAATTTTCCAAATTCTTAGGGAATATACATTTACATTTTCAGTATGTAGCAGACACCTTTATCCAAAGCGTGAATGGCACGGTGGCTTAGTGGGGAGCACCGTCGCCTCCTGGGTTCGATCCCCGTGTCCATGTGGGTGTACTCCGGTTTCCTCCCACAGTCCAAAGACATGCTACCAGGTTGATTGGAGACACTGAATTGTCCTGTAGGTAC
>JAYDZG010000011.1:780824-798848 GCA_034509265.1 Microcambeva bendego
GACACAGACAATAATAAAGCTTACCAGTGCTAAACATTTAACACTGCAGGTAGTGAGCCAATGTTTGTGATATTGGTCACAGAAGCCACGAGGGATGTACGGGGTCACTCACCAGCGTGTTTTGCCCGTCTGTAGGTCCCACTCTACGATGTGTGAGTCGTCTGAGCCGCTGTACAGGAGGGATTGTTCTGGGTGCCACTGGATGCTGTTGACGCCGCCGTTATGCCCGCCATCCTGCCAAACACAATCACGCCCGGTCGTTACCCAACATTTTCAAAAGGAGGTTCAAAAGGAGAGAGATCTTGGTTCGAGCCGAGCATACCAGTATACAGTGCAGATCGCCCTTCACTGTGCTGTAGATGAGCACGGTACCCGCCGCAGTACCCAACGCCAACAGATCCGACTGCTGATCCGGAGCCGCTTCTGACTTCCTCTTCTTTCTCTGTGGGCCCTCCTACACACACAGAGCAATTTTACTCACAGGACGTAATTACTCCTAATTTTATACAATCTGGTCAAACGTGAATGACACTGACGCCAGAACTGACAACACAATAAAATCAAAACAAAATTTTAACACAAAGGTTTTTGGCTGTACCGTTTTATCTGGAATTAGATGCAAGTCACAAAGTCAGTGATCAGTTAGCAGAAAGACGAAAAAGAGATTTATTTACTAAAACATACAATACTGTCGGAATGCATGAAGCAGCTAATAACATAAAAAGCTTAGATATACAATCTAGATATTTATATTCACAATTGTAACAGGTGTTGAAGTTTTGTGCCGATGATGGGGATTTTTTGTTTGTCCATTCTTTCGTTTATTCTATTAACATTTAATTGATAAAGCACAGAAAGAGAAACACAGGAAAAATGAACCAAAAAATAATTATTTTTTAAATCTCCTCTTTTCTTGTGAACGGCTACATTCAAAGCTAACACAGGAGGATTTTTGATTAAACTCAATTGAACTTTTAAGTGTGGTACTGTTTGTAACGACCTGTGTATTAACATGCAACAAAAGGGGGAGAAAATGTTCAGATTTAACAAACAGATCGACACTACGTGCTTCTTTTAATTGGCAAAACTTAGTTTTACGCTCCAATTTGATTCTTCTCATGGCTGATAGACACAGCAGCCTCACTGTGGGCACTTTGGGTGCTATATTATGGGGGTGAAAGACACCGAGCCTAAAAACTGTGACGAAACAAAACCTTTCTGCGAAGACATTGAATCGGGAACCAGGGGAGGACAGTTTTTTCTGATTTTTGTGTTTTAAGTAACAAAACTAGAGGACTTTTAGCCGGTCAGAACCGTTTTATAAAGCCATGTCACCAGTTGACTTCACACAAAGTCAATCCCAGCGATGTAATAGAATTAATTACACAAATTGTTGACTTAACAGGACCGATCAATCTGATTATCTTATTAAGACCTGAGTAAAGATTATTTATGAATATTATGCCTTCTAATGCAATAACATAATACCGAGTGTCATAACTATATGGACAATGTTGAATATTCAGATACGCTCACCAAGGGAGTCAGATCACAAACCTCTGACCCGTAAATAGTTCGCATTTAAGAACAACTACAGTCTTGACCATTAGAACAACCCGGGAGTCGAAATGTGTATTCATATTAACATTAAATACAAGTTTAAATGCGAAATGAACTAGTGGAGTGCTGGTGCTGAACATGTGCGCCAGAAACACATGTGCGGGATGCTAACTGCTAACATGCTATCTGACTACATTTCAAGAAGAAACACGAGTTATTGAAACATGAGCGAGATGAAAACATGTGCTACAAACATTCCTGTCGACTATGAAACGCGTCCGTGAGCGCTGTACAACAATAAAAAAACTGCAAAGTTAAAAGTTCAGAGGCTAAAAGTAGGCCCGTACGACAGAAAGCGAAGGTCGTATCCCAAACAGCGAAAAAGTCACAGTAGATAGGGAGCGTGAGGCGTATTGCGCCGGCGCTCATTAAGTGCGCGCGCAAAGTGAACGAGAGTCGATTTGAAACGCGACCAGTCTCGTTTACCTTGGTGGCTCGGCATGGTCCCCAGGCAATGCACGTACATGTGGCACTCAGATGGGCAGACGGGACGAATTCCCGGTGCAGGGACTGCGTGTCGGTGTTCCAGACGCGGAGGCGGCCGTCCTGTGCGCACACGGCCAGGTAATGACGGGAAAAGGCGCACGGTAGGACCGAAATCGAACACGAAGCTCCTCCGCTGGTCGCCATGATTCTCACAGCGCTGCGCGGATCCGCTCACTGAGAGCCAGAGAGGAGGGACAAACACGTGTTCGCCTCCTGCACGAGCGCGCACGCGCACGACGCGGAGGAAGTCGTCACTCAGCCTTTTTGAGGAACGGCAGTGGGGGGTTTTTGGGGGTGAGTGGAGGGATCCGAAAACACGCATGTTTGGATAACTGCATGTACAAAACCCCCCTGTGTCGTAGTAGTGACCAGGCCAGAATGTTTTCTAGCTACAGAATTGCCCAGTAGAGTGCACCCACAGCGACCCTGACCAGGGCATGTGGTGGCAAAATAATGATTTCGGGCGGCAGATTCCTAAATGTCCACACCTTAAATTAGTTGTGAGAAACTGAAGAGGCTCATCTATTGAACCTTGCATAATATTATGTATGGTTTTAAGTTCTGTTTACTTCATGAACATGCTGGATTACAAAACAATGGTTTTTATTATTTATTATTTACCAATTGTACATGCCCTTTGTAAGTTATGGTTGTATAGTTTTCTGTTTCAGGTTGTACTTGAAATACTCATTTATTCATTAAGTTGAAACTATGTGCATTCATCTAGCTATATAGCCATTAATCCATCTGTTCAACCACGCATTTAACTGTACTAGGATCTCTAAGATGTTCTGCATTTTTGCTAGTATTACGCCAGTAAATGCATTGAATTTCCTTCGGAATCAATAAAGTGCACGCTGCTACCGGAAACATCACTGCTGGTATGATATTAATAATTCACATACATGTTTCCAATATATATAAAATTAATAACGTTATATCTGTACGGTACGGTACATGTCATTCTGAAGAGTTCATAAACTTTTTATTGCTTGCGCACGCGTGTGTAACTTGGCACCATCTGGTGGTTAATTGTAGTATTGCACCCGAAAAAAGTCGTGACGTACCTAGTAAAACATGGCGCTGCCCTTATAGAGTCACGCTGCGATTAGGGTTTGTTTATGTTGTGCGCATTTTGTTACATTTATCTTTTGGAAATTGTGACATATGGGTGTCTAACACTTTAGTTATGTGTATGGGAGTGTATTGACATGTGGTATCCTGTTAGACCGAATAATATTGTTAAAAATCTGGTGAGGATTAATAATTATTATAAAAATGTCAGCATTTGGGCAGTGTTGCAATTTGGGTTCTGTAATGTTGTACGTAGTAACAAACCCAAGACTGGCAATGCTGGTTCGTGCCACCTCAAGACATCATCAAGTCCTCATGTTTGGCTCAACGAGAACATTTGGGTCGGGTCCGAAAGGAGCCGATGGAGATCCTTCATTCTTAAGTCGAGCACCTCGATTTGCAAGGCGACCCTTGTCACCTTTAGAGCGGGTGAGTCAAATGTTACCTCAGGAATCTTTGAGTAAGGAGGTCCGTGATCTCAGAGATCTCAGTCCAAAGCAGGATGGTGAAGAAACACATGATGTGGAAGGCCAGGAGCTTCAAAATCTTGAAGATTCTGGGTCCACATGTCAAACTGAGCAAGAAGAAGGAATGCCTTCAAGTCACGCTCTACCCACAGAGCGGACGTTGTGTTTCGGGGAGATCCTGCTGGCGGAGTATAGGCGTAAACGCAGACTTGAGTTCCAGAAGATGTTCCAGCTGGAGAGAGGATCAAAGCTGATGAGTAACCACGGTGTTATCGCCCATGAGGTGGTGGAAGGGTGCCACCCCGGGGCCGTTCTCCGTACCAGTCAAGGGCTTCCCATACTGATCCGCAGGCCAAGTCTGGAAGAGTTCACGCTGTTCATGAAGAGAGGGCCAGCCATCGCATACCCAAAAGTAGGTCCATCTGGTTTTCTCCATGGTTTGATCTTGCACCCTTCTAATCACTTGCACCGCTCCACCCATTTGCGCAGGACGCCAGCGCCATGCTGATGATGATGGATGTAAACGAAGGAGACGCCGTCCTGGAGTCAGGCTCCGGATCAGGGGCCATGAGCCTCTTCCTGTCCAGAGCAGGTGGACAAAAGAGTTTTCACGATCAATCACCCACATGAAATGTCTCCCAGGTTTCCGATATTTTGTCCACACCCTGTACCTGAATGTCCTTCGCTTTTCCTCCAGTGGGCTCCAAGGGGTGCGTGCTCAGTGCCGAAGTGAGACCAGACCACCACAGGCGGGCGGTACTGAATTATGAGCGCTGGCGTGCGGCATGGAGGCTTCGGACGGGTGACGAGTGGCCCGATAACGTGAAGTTCCACCACGCAGATCTGATGGATTCTGCCCCTTTGCTCACCGGACGGGGATTCCATTCGGTAAAAGTGACTTTATTTTTGATCGAGGTATTCGTTTGATGTGTTGGAAGATCCCGACAACACTGAACTACTGTGATCACTGCTCAAACATAAGATCTAATGAAGCTGGGATTGACACTTCTGTCTTTCAGATTGCTCTGGATATGATTAACCCTCACTTAGCGCTGCCCACTGTGGTCCCTCACCTAAATACAGGTGGGGTGTGTGCAGTATATCAGGCCAAGTAAGTCTCTCTCTCACTCTTGCAGTCTATCGTACAGCTCATGTGAAAGTAGCTTTAAAGTTAACATGGATACAGCACAGTACATGGTGCTCCGCAGCTCCAGGGTCTCATAGCAGTTATCATTGAAACCCACGTGTGTGCACGTGTTGTCCATGTGCATGTGGATTTTGTGTTTGTGAGTATTTTTGTGTACATGTTATTGTGTGAGTGGGGTGAGGGTGATTTTGAGTATAACTAATTTCGGACAATGTTTTGGGGCTTTTCCAGTGTTTTTAAAACCATCCCTTGTGTTGAAGTATCACACAGATCATTGATCTGATGGAGGGGCTGCGGTGCTCAGATCTTCCTCTGGTGTGTGAGCGCATCATGGAGGTTCAGTACCGGGACTGGCTTCTGGCACCATCGCTCAAGAAGGACGGAACCTTCAACCGGCGCAGAGCTCCCAGAGACGGGAACGAGGAGCGGGAGGAGGACGACGAGAAAGCCGAAGAAAGCGGTACTACTGATCTGGGTGATCATTTTAACTTGAGGATCTTGTAAAACCCAGAAAATGCGATTGTATTTTCTATTTGCAATGAACAGGAATGTAACGATTCTCCAAGATGGCTATATTCTTTTGAAACAGCAGGGCGCGGTGGTGCTTTTATATATTTATATTTCACACGATATGCCATAGCATGCAAGTTAGATTAAATATAAGATAGTCACATATACTTTCTTTTCCTTGTTTTTTTATAGTAAATAATAAATAAATAATAATGAATATGGAATAAATCGTAAGGCATTGTTGGTAGAGTGTATTGTTACATCATTAGCGATGACCCTTTAGTGTTGAATACGTTTCTTTGATTAACCCAAAATCTTTTTTCTCAGAGGAAGCCGCCACACCAAAGACTTTCCCGTTCGGAAGCGTCCCGTACGTCGCTCGTCCTCACCCGGAGCAGACCGGCCACACGGGTGAGTTCCTACTTGAACCAAGAGCCCCAAAACGTCCTGAAAGGTTCAAATCGGCCAGGCTTACATTAGGGGGCGATATTGGACCAGAATTCTACATGACCACACCCGTGAGATCAGGGTCCGAATCCGTAAATGCACACGACCGGTCCTCACGATATGGCACAGATAGAATTCGAACCCTGATTCCAAGCTTTTTATACAAAGTCTGTGGTGTTCTGCTCTAACCATGCATTATTAAAAATAAACCCTGATAGCCTAGCATTAATCCTTTTACACAGTTTGCTTATTTATTATTTTTATTTCTTTTCAGCATTCCTTGTGAAATTGCGGAAGATCTCCAGGTAGCATCAGGTACATCTGTACCATTACGAAACCTGACGAATGGACTACGTATGTGAATTCTTCACTCATAAATATCCTGCAGGAAAACCTCTCATTCAGAAGAGTCTTCGATCAAATCGACTATAAACAGGAATTACAGACGTACAGATTTGATTTTTATTGTTTGTGATGGAAATCAGTCGAGCGCTTCTCATGAACTGTAGACTCGGCTCATGTGAACATTGGTGCTGTGTACAGTAAATGCTTCATAAATAAATAAATAAATATCTTGGTGAGTCGGGTGAGCGTGAACTTTGAACACGTGAATTATTTGCACAGGAACACCGACCGACCCAAACGAAGGAACGCAGACCGAACTTTTAACTGTTGTCGATCCAGTCTGTGGAACAGTCAGCGTCAAGGTCCACACGCCTTCCTGCAAGGACAAATTCAAGACACGAGAGAAAGCGGAAAGAAATCAGGGCTACAGAGAACATGTATCAAACTTTATATAACGTTATAGCTCAGCGTTTCTGGAATCCTTGAATAATAAATAATTAAATAGACAAAAAATGAGCGTGTAAACTACAGTGTGACCAGACTGCCCCTATTTTAATTCATTAAGGTTCTTTCTTTTTGTGTTTTGATCGATTTTATGTTTCTTTTTTTTTTTTTGCAAAACCCCCAATTTCGTTCCAATTTCTTTTCTACTTTATCTGTGAATTTTCTCCATAAGACCCCACCCACACAGTCCGGTCATCTCGCCACAAGTTCGCAATCTCGGCTCTGGAGTGCCAGCCGAATCTCCAATGTAGTTCCATCAAATGACACCGATTCTTTTTTGAGGAGAGTACTTGCATAGCTCAGACTCGCACCCCTATCCCAATATCCTTCGCCTGACCGAATCAGTTAGGAAGAATCCCCTTATGATGACACAATGTGTTGTGCTTATAGACCTCGGAGCATTATTATTCTGTTTTTGACCCCAAGAGTTACAAATACTTCTCACCAGTATGGCATGGCGATGAACAGTGCCTCACACTCACCGGCGGGATTATGGGTGCAGCAGCAGGTGGCCGTGGCGCCACCTTGGACCGGCGAGTGGAGCCTGGCCGGCGTCTCCTGCAGGCTCAGGGTAAGCGTTACCGGGAGCGGGGACGAGGAGGCTGGAGGAAGGCCGGAGGCTTGGGCGCAGAGGGCGCAGGGTTCGGGAGAGGCGGCGGGCCCACGGGGTATCTGTACCTGATCCCGCTCCCGGTACTGACGCTGAGCCCCGCTGTGGTGCTCTGCCCGCTCCCGCTGCCAGACCAAATGAGACGGAGCGATGGCAATCACCTGAGATCAGTACCAAGATTAGAGATCGAATGTCAGGACGGTTCAAATTCGTTTCTCTTTAAGACTTCAGAAAGACTTGCTTTTATTTTTTTTAAATAGCAAATCAAGTTTAGCGATAAATTTAACAACTTGTAACATGTCGGGATGGAGCACGAAATGAAAAACTCCTCAAATCTTCGTCTGATCTTCAAGGTAAATAAACCAATTTCTTTATTCTCTTTAATTACATAATTACATTTTGAGATGATTTATAAAGAATTGATCAAACAGGGTGTCATTTATTAGTTAATGATGCAGCAGTCAGGAGAAACGTCACCTCCTCACAGCAGCGGCGGCTCACGGCGGCTCGGTACTCAATGCGAGCCCACAGCCGGTCCCTCTGCCTCAGGAAATGCGGGAAGTGCTTCCTCCAGCTCTTCCCCAGCGCCCAGGGGAAGATCTCGTATTTGGCCTCCTCCTCGTCCTCCTCCATGGTGTTCGCCAAGTAACTAAAACAACGTCACACAAAGGTCCGGATTCAAATCCTTTTTCTTCCCTTTGTCTCTACCATACTGCTTGACCTCACAGCTATACTCACAGCGCGATGAAGAAGTTCATCCTGCTATGCTCGCTGATGCTGAACCGTGCCCTCTTGAAATATACAAACGTCATAGCCAGCAAATACTACACGACAAAACAGAAAGGGGTCAACACCTGGTCTCCTCGAGTCATTTTAAATACAACTTATGCCACTCGGAGTGAGGAATCGAAATGTGATGTGAATTTAATTTCATGGCAGTTTTTAGAGAAAAGTTTTTGTACACATGTGTATACAAACACCCCCCACGGACACCTCATACACCACAGTGGGATCAGATGCTTGAAAAAACGCTGTATTCTAGCATTTAATTCATGACCGTGTAACCATGTTTTTAAAAGACGAACTGTCACCATGCTCAGCGAGGTGTGATTTTTTTTTTTTCAATCCAGCTTTATCTCATTTGTTGAATATGTTACTTTAATTAACTTTTAAGGTAAGGCGAGCCCTCACGGACCTTGTCTGTGACTTTGCAACAGCAGTCCATCCACAGAAAGTCCTGAATGAGGTCGTCATCTGCGGGGAAAAACAAAAAAACAAATATACTGTATTCATATTTTCACCAGATGTTCTCTCTCCCAATCTGGTCATTTCTGATTACCACAAAGAGCAAGATCGCCGCCTGAGCACGGCAAACGATGGTATGTTTGGATGCCCAGCCAGGTCGGTGGCTCAAACACTTTGTTGTGGCACTTAAGAAGAATGCAATACATCAGTAGAGGGTGATTTTAACAATAAAGTTTCAAGACACTCACTGAAGAGCCTGAAAAAAGCTGCCATTTCTTGTCGCTGGATGACGAGCGTTGGGCTCAGACAGGAGCTCTGACCTGTATGGTTATTCTGGCTTTTCCCTGGGGGACCCTTAAGCTTCTGGACATTGGGCCGCTTCATGCGCAGACCTCTCCGGAGCTGAAGACTGTGAGCCACGGCCGAGCCGATTCTCAAAGTAATGGCTGGAGGAGTTTTAGCATGGTTCAGCTGCTTCATCCTGCTCCTGTTGGCTAAAATAATAATATATTATATATTTTTTTTAATTAATGTGCTATTTCACTTGCAAGACCAAACGCCTTAATGCACTCACCAGTGATCTGATTGGGTTCAGCTGTACGTTTTTTTAAATTGCTTATTTTGTAATCCCTCTAAAAAAGACAACCAAAAAAGCCCAAATAATTTAACCTTAATCTTTTTTATTATTATTTAATCAGATCTCTCAATACTTAATTATTATTTAAGTGGATATTTGTATTGAAATATATTCATAAAATTAAAGTTAAATCACAGTAAACTTGTTAAAGGCAACTGAACGAAACACTGTTAATTGTTTACATATTTATGCTTTCTCGGTTTGCTTTTTATGGACAAATGCTGCAAAAATAATCAATGTGAACTCAAATTGTCTACACATTTAAATTTACTTACCTGGTTTTTAATTTTTAAATACTAACCCTAAGATAATTGTTGTAAAAACACTATTTCTGCGGAGTTGTCAGACAGCCTAATGCTATCAAGGTTAAGTTCGTGACGGTGGCTAATGGTAGCTAATTAGCTCTCAATTAACGGACAATTTAGCCAAACCACGAATGTTAAAAGGAAAATATAGCTATGAAACGATTTTTTTTTACATATTACCCAGCTAAACTTATACAAAATATGTAATATTACTACAGACACTCGTTAAAAACTCTGTTAGACTCACTTTGAAATTGCACGTTCATGAGAAGAGCAGCTATTGATCCACACAGCGAAACGCTAGTGTGCGCGTTCACATTTGAAGGTTCGGGAATTGAAAAAGGAATCGATTATTGTGTTTAACAAATTGGACATTAGAGTCTTTTGAATCTTTGGAATAATTCTTAAGTTAACGTGATATTCTGCTGCTACAGATTTCAGACACAGTTAAACAGTGCCAAGTACGCACTTTTATTAATGTAAAGGTCGTCTCTTAAATGCGGTTTTGTTAACGGAGGAAGGAATTGATTCTTCTATTTGATTAATTTAAAATTAAGTCGACGTCAAAGGTTTGGAACACTTCTACAGAGTCGTCGTGAGATTATGCTGCTAAATATTTAAGACAACGTTAAGACATTGAGCTAAAATATTAAGCTTTTAGTTGTGTTGTTTACGGTAAGAAATCGGAGAAAGGAATCGATTCTTCAGTTAAGCTCGAAGTCTTCAGGTGCTGGTCATAAAATTAGAATATCATGAAAAAGTTGATTAATTTAAGTAATTCCATTCAAAAAGTGAAACGTGTATATTATATTCATTCATTCCACAAAGACTTATATATTCCAAATGTTTATTTCTTTTAATTTTGTAATAATCCTTTAATGAGGAAAATCCCAAATTCAGTATCTCAGAAAATTAGAATATTACTTAAGACCAATACAAAAAAGGATTTTTAGAAATGATGGCCAACTGAAAAGTATGAACATGAAAAGGATGAGCATGTACACTGGATCTCAAGCAACATGGATTATGTGCCTCTCCTCTCTTCCTCCATACTCTGGGACCTTGATTTCCAAAGGAAATGCAAAATTGACTTTCATCAGAGAACATAACTTTGGACCACTCAGCAGCAATCAAGTCCTTTTTGTCTTTAGCCCAGACGAGACGCTCCTGACACTGTCCCTTGTTCAAGTGTGGCTTGACACAAGGAATGCGACAGCAGAAACCCATGTCTTGCATACGTCAGCTGCAGTCCACTCTTTGTGAATGTCCCCCACATTTTTGAATAGGTTTTGTTTCACAATCCTCTCCAGGGTGTGGTTATCCCTATTGCTTGTACAATTTTTTCTACCACATCTTTTCCTTCCTTTCCCCTTTCTATTAATGTCCTTTGACACAGATCTCTGTGAACAGCCAGCCTCTTTAGCAATGACCTTTTGTGTCTTGCCCTCCTTGTGCAAGGTGTCAATTGTCGTCTTTTGGACAACTGTCAATTCAGCATGATTGTATAGCATACAGAACTAGACCGAGAGACCATTTAAAGGCCTTTGCAGGTGTTTTGAAATAATTTTCTGAGATACTGATTTTGGGATTTTCATTAGTTGTAAATTATAATCATTAAAATTAAAAGAAATAAACATGTGAAATATAGCAGTCTGTGTGTAATGAATGAATATAATATACAAGTTTCACTTTTTGAATGGAATTGTTAAAATAAATAAACTTTTTCATGATATTCTAACTTTATAAACAGCACCTGTATAAGTTTCAAAACGCAGAAAAGTAGTCTTTTTTACGCTTGAGAAATAACATCTAAAGCTGTCTGCCTTGTTTACATCCATCCTTCCAGTCTTTCTGTTGTTCTGCATTTTCTTAGCTTTGCTAAATAGAACTACATGGACTTCCAAAAGTGAAATGTCGTACCAGCAAAGTTTCTTGCTGTCTAAGAGGTGCTAACACATTGGTAATTAACCCAAACCACAGTGCCTAACAGACAAATCTAACACAGTAACACATCCCATCATCGAACATGATAACGTCAACAAGTTTCAATGCGTAAAGCACCTAAAATGTAACATTTCTCGTCAGATCTGTGTTCAGTTCAGTTCATTGTCTTAAAACATTGATCCCAATTCGAGTCAGGGTGCTGGAGCCTATCCCAGCTCTTTAACTGAAGGTTGAATGATTCTTTAGCTGAAACCAATCAATCTGGTTGGATGTCTTAGGACTGTCTGAGGAAACTAGAGCACCCGTAGGAAACCCAAACGGACACAGGGAGAACCTAGATTGCCCCACCCTGGACAAACGCAGATCAAACCCAAGACCTTCTCGCTGTGAGGCGACAGTGCTACCCACTAAGCCACCCCAGATATGTGTTAAAATAAATAAATAAATAAATAAGTAAACTGCCATTAATTCAAATGAATCTAATACATTTATTTTATTCAAACATCATTGTACAGAATGATTCATAAACATTGAATAAAGAATATCAGACACAGATAACTCAAAAACACTAAACCTAAAATATCATTTAAATTATTTTAAAGAATCAGGTTGATAGACAAGAAAAACAACTTGACAACGTATATACAAAATACATTCACCAAGCAAAAACTTTTTTTTTAAACAGATTCAATCCTAAACAAGAAATTAATTATTTACAGATCTTCAGACTCTTGCAGACAGAGTAAGGTGTCCTGGGAAACAATGCGCGTATAATTTTGGCTTCATAGATACTGGCTTTGCTTAGGCACTGATCTCGTGTCTGTTTTATTATGCTGCAAATTGTGTTGACTTTCTGAAAATAAAGAACAATTACAAACTTGTAAAGCTTTATATTATGGTATAGACACTGGACAATCATCAATGCTTCATCAAAGCCATTTCAAATGTTGAGAATTGTTTTTACCTGCTGAATCTCATTCAGCACCACAAATCTCGCTGCTCTCATGGACTCCTGACACATGCAGCATTTATACGGGAGCGTGAGCAGAACCTGAGGGATACATGATTGTCTACTTACTAACAGAGTTACACACACAATAATCCAGAATGACAGTAAATAGTTTACTGTCTAAACAATTGAGGGTTAAGAGCCTTGCTCAAGAGCCCAACAGTTGTAATCTGGCAGTGGTGGGGCTTGAACAAGCGACCTTTGGATACACAACTGTATACATGATAAAGAATACAAACACCAACAGATACACGCATGTTGGCAGGTGTAGCCTAGTCTAAAGGTACTGAACTAGTGATCGAAAGGTTGCAGGTTCTAGCCCCACCACTGCCAGGTTGTCGCTGTTGGATTTTTGAACAAGGCCCTCAACCCTAGATTGCTTACATTGTGTACTGTCACAAAACCAAATTCACTTTGGACAAAAGCAACTATTAAATGCCAAAAATGCAAATAAACAGCTAAATATAATTATAAGTGATATTTATCTACTGAACATATTTTTAAAACAAAAGTATTGTCTGAGCATTTTCTTTTACCTCTGAGTCGTTTCTATATAAACTCATCACGGCGTCCTGCGGAATAATTTCTGACTCCTTAAACATAACCTGCAGATCAGTTTCATGTTGCATTCGTAGATTGGATTCACGATCCTGCTGTTCACCTCGAACAATACCTCAAGGAATAGATGAGGAATAGTTCGTATGTATTCCAGTAGATGGGTTTGAGTTCAGACTAATTAAGTAATTACAGAATACATTTTTATATGTTTAGTGCTAATCTTACCTTCACACAGCAGAAAAATTAAAAAAGTTAAATGTAAAAAGGATGCCATTGTTCTCCTGAGGACCACACGCATATTCTGATGTTCCTCCAACTTCTTCGGCTTTACATCTCTCTCTCTCTCTCTCTCTCTCTCCCTCTCTGTCTCTCAGCTTGACAAATAAGGACATTCACATATATGTCCAAATATATACAAAAAAACAATAAAATAAAGTCAGCTGAAATAGTAATTAGGCATTTAAAAAATAAGTTTGTACACACACAGTTACTGAAAAACTATTTAACAGTATTTTATTTATACTTTACAAGCAAACACATTGCACAATCGTATTATATTGAAATTATTGACATTTAACAGACATTGAGTATCAGTAAAATTAAAAAATACTGATATAGGTTTGTGTCATTTTGTTCAAAATAGCTTGAAGCAAACATGTTATTGTTTAAACTGGGATTCATTTTAATTACTTATAAATATTAATTACTTAAACATGCATAGTTAGACTTCTGACCCCATTAAATTATGTCAAATATTACCAACTAGCAAAAAAATACAATGTAATGTGTAGAATGAATATCATAACACAGTGAGTCTTAAATTTTCACTTGCTTGTTTATTAATTATTTTGGATGGAAACATTAATACTAATACATGCATAACTTTGATTTCTGACATGTCTGTCTGGGATTTTTTCCAGGAAACAGAGATTTCAGAATTTGAGCTTTCATCTTTAGCAGATGTTGAAGACATTTCTGTTCCACATGGCGGACAAACCAGGCGCAAATCTTCCTCATGCTCTGTTCAAATAAGAAAAAAAAACATTCAAAAGCTAACCTCACATTCACGTCATGGACGTGAAAATAAATATAATAAAAATACATTTTCTTCTGACCCCAAATAAGTCAAATGCATTTATACAAGGAACTAAATTGAACTTAGCTAAATAATATCTATAAGAAAATTAATGGGAAACATTTTACATTGGACATTGTAAGGTTCAACTTGGCTTTAGAATTTTTCATAATATCCTGACAGGTGCAGCAGACGATCGGATTCTTCTGCCACTTCGGAGGAGCCTTGAATGTACCCATCTGTAAAATAAAGAACATGTTAAGATCAATATATCATATCTATATCTATATCTATATCTATATATCTATATATCTATCTATCTCTCTCTCTCTCTCTCTCTCTCTCTCTCTCTCTCTCTCTCTCTCTATATATATATATATATATATATATATATATATAGCCTAATGTAAATAAAGTACCTGGGGCTCGACATTCCAAGTTCTGTCTGCTGTTGAACTCTTTTCCATCATTTCCAGTTTCCCCAGTTCCAGACCAGACGGGTGTGGAAATCCACCGGGATCAGCAAACACGGCTGATGATTGAGGAAAAAATGACACACACCGAGTTTAATCTAGCATTTCTGTTCAGTTTGCTTTGGTTCGGCTTTTGTGTTTACTGAAATCTCACTTTCCCAGCAACAAATTACTTCTATTTCTTAACCACAACCCTTTTCATTAGTAATTTATTTATTAATTTGAATATATAACTTCAATCTGCTTTTTTATTGATGGGCAATTTATTTATTAGGAAATTATATTTCTATTTTGTTATTTTTACAAAAATCAACTTTCCCAAAACACTGCTAGTGATTTTATCATTTGTAATAAGGTAAAGTAGAAATTACAATCTGGATGTAATCGCATTGCTAGAATAATAGAGAAATATTAAAACACTTGCCTGGGACAATGAACAAAACTGCGAATGAAATTATCCACATGTTGCTACTCTAAGTTTGAACTACTTTCTAAGACTCTATGCAAGAGTTCTCGGTTAACTTAAACCCCAAACCCCCCTCCATGTACACTCATAAACCAAAGTACTGGGGAGGAACCAACAAATGTAGATTGTGTTGTAAATAGCCAAAAGTGCTCACAGACTTACTTTGACAAAAACATCTAGTGAAAGAGCAGAGGCTGTTTTAGCTGCAAAGTGGGATTGGGATTTTTTTTTATAAGAAAATGCATCTGAAATTGGACACAGGTGACTGTGTGTAAGCACAAATTTGAAACAATCTTGAAGAGAAAAAAGAGCAATAATGTAAACAAAGACAAACAAAGTTTAAATAATAAGTTTTTTTTATTACAAGAAACATTGATGCTTCTTCAAAACCATTTTAAAAAGCCATAACTGGACACAATTAATCAAAACAAAAACACTTTACCCTACCAACAAATGAACAAATGCCCTTATTAACGAATGACGTGAGCTCGGTAAGAATCGAATGATGGATTTGTAGCTTTTTTTTTACACATTTTCACTTTCACGCACGTTTGTCTCGGATCTCTCTTGGGGAAAATAAAATCCACCAGGCTGCTGGAGATGTTCGCGGTTTTGCGCAGACAATCCTGCCTCAGAGGATCTTTAAATACGTCACACAATGAATACATATTCTGAAAAAGAAAAGAAAACAATGGAAGTGTGTAAACTGTAATCTAAAGAAAAGTTCAGTGTTCTAGATGATTTTACACACTCCGATGAGTCTGAAGGCATTTTTGGACTTGGAGGAAACCGGGGCGTTCCGAGGAAACCCACACAGACACTGTGAGAACATGCAAAATACACACTCCTGCCTTGAAGATTATTGAGATGTTCTGACCTTTATAATCCAGGTGGAGAGAGGACCCATCACTCTCCTCACCAGATGTTTACAGGCTAGACATTTCTGCAAAATCCAGATAGAGATTGTAATTTTAATACTTAGAATAATAATTACTATTATTAGTGTTTTGAAATTAAAATGATAAAAATAAGATATTTTTTAAATTAAATTATTTGTAATAATAATTATACTATGCATTATGCAAATTCACTTCATTCTTTATTATTATTATTAATTCAATTGTTTATTTATTACACTTTGGTTCCAATTCTGACAGACACTAGTTAATCGTTACACAAGATTAATCAGTTTTAGTTTTTATAGTCAGACACAGTATGGACAATTTGATATCTCTAATTTACTTGACTGTATTTATTTATTTTTCTACTGTGGGGTTATTGTTCGATTCTCACCAATAACTTGTGTTTGTCTGGTTGGCTGTAACTTCTCAGCTTTTCGTCCTTGATTTCGTTTAGATCCGACTGCTCATGGGAAACATCACAGCAGTCAGAAACAGCTGGGTACAAACAAAAAGTAGTGATTTAGGGTCAAGGGCCTAGCTCAAGAGTCCAACAGGGACAATATGGCAGTGCTGGAGCTTGAACCAACGACTGTCTGATGACTACTCCAGTTCCTCAACCACTAATATACAACTGTCAGTATAATAAAATAATAAAAGCTTTAATATTAGGAATGTTTGATGCATCTCACCTAAAATACAGAGCAGGAATCCGAGCAGGATTACAGGAGACATGTTCCCACTGCAGCCTAGTAAAAATTCTTTCAAATTGTTCAAGCAGATTTCTCAGCAGTCAATTTTTGTGTGTGGTTAAACATGAGTACTGAATATTCTGCAGAAATGCTGATCATGGCATCACCGAGCCTCAAAAACAAGACACCAAAACTCACCACAGCGATAAGTGTAATTTTGTCAGCATTTTAGCAGATTCAGCTCACGCTGCACATCAGAAAACAATTTTAGCACTTCTTGGTGCAACATGTCCCCTGTGTCTGTGTGTTTCCTCCAGGTGCACCGGGTTTCCTTCCACAGTTCAAGAAACTGTGCAAGTGAGGTGAACTTCTTTGGATGGGAAACTGGAGATAGTAAATTGTCCATGAGTGTGTTCTAAATAAACTTGTGTACTGATGAATCCTATCAAACAAACAAACAATTAAAGCCAATTGTACTGCATGACGAGTCAAATCAACAATTTATTGATGTGATATTTATTTTACAACCCACATAGTTTTAAAGACACTTTACAGAATAGAGAACCGAAAGGAGGAACCCTGGAGAGGAACCATAATTAGGAATGTTATGTTAAATGATATTATGATGCGTTCATTAACATGCTGTCAGATCATGACAGAATTCAAATTCTTTTTTTCTATAAAGATTTACTTTAAGGACATTTTGACACAATGAGAAACCTGCTGCCTTGCACTTTTTCTGTAGTTTGGGTGCAAGAACTCCACACAGGATATTGTTTAACTAAAAAGGAAAGAAAAGAAGGTATTAAAAGGTAAAATACATTCATTAGGCTGGGTGAGTCGCACTGTTGTGAAAATGGATAAACGCTGGAGAGAGAGAGAGAGAGAGAGAGAGTACCTGAAAGCACTGATGCATGATGTAGTTTCTGATCCCACGAACGATGAACATGCAGAGTTTACAGGATCGAATGATCTGTGAACTCGCCGAATCATCATCCTAAAACAGAAAACAGTGTGTGTGTATGTACAGATGATGCTGCAGGACAGACCGAGTGTACCTGTGTGGGATCTGATGTTTGATGCGACTGGTTCTCGAGCTGTAAACGAATCTCATGATGAAAACTCTCAATCTGCAGAAAGGCTGTATAATAGAATTAAATAGTGACTTTATGATAGCTTTATTTATTACCATCACGTTTGTCACTTTTGTTTACATCACATTTAAGTATGGCGGCACTGTCGCCTCACAGCAAGAAGGTCATGGGTTTGATCCCCGGGTGGAATGATATCCTGTGCGGAGTTTGCATGTTCTCCGCGTGTCCACGTGAATTTCCTCCGGGTACTCCGGTTTCACCCCATGCTTCCAGGTTGATTGGAGACACTGAATTGTCCTGTAGGTACCTGCGATGGACTGGCGCCCAGTCGGATAGGCTCCGAAACCCACACAGAAAGGACCCGGACCCAACCCAGAACCTTCTTGCTCTGAGGCGACAGTGCTATCCAAACATATA
>JAYDZG010000011.1:872178-882984 GCA_034509265.1 Microcambeva bendego
GGTCATCATCATGTTTTACCACCTCTGTATTCTGGTGACGTTGATTAACTTTCCGTAGTTTGACTTCTTTGAATGTAATAGAAATTAAGGATTCAGATGATAAATCGATCACCATGAGGGTTTTATTGTTCACTAAACAGATATACTGTACTATACTATTCTATATTTCAGAACTTGGGATGCTGAAGGTCTCATACGTATTCCCAAATGGAGACAGATATGGTGAGAGTTAATTCAGAAATGTACTCATTTAGAGGGAACGATAATGAGATTAAGATAATAAATATAATTAATACGTTTTCATCCCTCCTTTAATGCTGTCTTTTGTGTATTAAAGCTACAAATCTAATGGATTCATGAGTAATTATTATTATACAAGAAACGCCATCATGATTGGTTTCCAATTATGTCTTCGTTTTGTGTGTGGTTTTAAGAGGGGGAATGCTGCTGTACCTCAGACGGGGTGGTGTTGAGGAAGGGTTTCGGCACACAGATCTCGACTTCCGGGACAACATACACTGGAGAGTGGGACGAGGATAAGGTGTGTGTGTGTGTGATTCAGGAGGAGGTTCTATACCATTCCTCAGGGTTAAGGGCCTTTTAACTTGATGGAAACAGGGTGTCATGTGCTGATGTTACAGATGAACGGCAGTGGAACTCTCTCACACTCATCGGGGGGCGTGTATAAAGGCCAGTTCAGAGACGGCACGTACCATGGCTTTGGGACCTACCACTTTCCTGATGGAAGCAAATACTCAGGAACATTCAACAGCAACAGGTATTGCAGTGGTGTGTCACCATCCGAGCACCTTTGCTTTTTTTGCTTGTCATGTAACAGCGTTCCAGATGGTCGATGGACCGAGGAATCGAACCAGCACGAGTTTCTTCTGCACGGCCACAGGCAAAGCCATTCACATGTAAAACACACGGTCGCTTTATCAAAGATGGAAGCCTAGTGGCCTCATCCAACAACAAATAGCTCTGTTCGGTGACGATCAGGGAAGGGTCGCGGGATCAGCTGGTACTTTTCCATCGGCCTAAATCGAATCATGATCAGATGCTCTCCAAAAATGTGACCCAAGTCATCCAGCATGAAATCACAAATCATGATCCTATCTGGAGCAGAAATGTGACCAGACATCACTCTGACGGTTCCAGAAGTCTTCACGGTTTGACGTTTACCACTGTGCTTTTGTACTTCTGTGATGGCAAAAATATGCAGCCAGGTTAATAGGAGTCACCAAATCGCCCTATAGGTGAATGTGTGTGTGTGTCCTGTGTTGGGATAGGCCCCAGTACACAACCTGTGACACTGCCTGGATAAGCGGTTAAGAAATTAAGGAAGGGGTAATGAGTCAAGCCCAGGAATCGAACCCAGTACCATCTCGATGTGATATCCCAATATTACATTCTTTGTTTGCACTCGTGGTTTTTTTCAGACTCGAAGGTGGCGGCGAGTTTACTGATCCGGAGGGACATGTTTGGACCGGAAACTTCCACGGAAAGGCAGCACCCGGACTCAAGCTCAATCTCATTTAACACAGGGCGTCGAAGAAAAAAAAAGTTCAGAGCAGCAAATAAGCAAAAAAGCGCGTGTTCCTTTCCAAACAGAGCGCTCATTGTCTATCGGGGGAAAGTTCATCTGCTCTTTAAAGCATTCACAGAGCCTCGTAAATAAACCAGCAGTGATCGAAACTGATTATTACTGGCAAATCATGAGTTATTTTCTCATCTCTGAGTTACGAAATGTTAAAAACATTTCATCAGTTTTTTTTATTATGCAACGTGAGCGGCCAGCTTAGCACGTGCAGGATGAAATCAGGAGTTGTGAGACATGAGACGCGAGCTCCTCTGGGCCTGAGAAGATCACACACACAGCAAACACATCCGACTGAAAGTTCATCTCGTTTACTCTCATTATTGCCTGGCGTCTGCAGGGCCTTCAATAAAATGGATGATTTTCAGACTCTTTTACACTTTCTGTTACTAAAGGAAAACACATCTACTGGCATCCTCAGGTCAGAAGGAGCAGCAGATGTGTTAACCGTGAGAAATCAGAACATGGAAATCAGAGTATGGTTATGACGATAAACACACCATCAATAGGAAAATAATTCCTGCCTGGACAGATTTTTTAAAAATTTTATTTAGGTTTAGAATATTCTAAACTGTGCACGGGAGTAGTTAGAGGTTAGGTGTTTTGCTTAAGGGAACTTCAGTCGTGACCTGTTGGCTCTGGGAATCGAACTGGCAACTTTCTGATCACAAGCCCAGTTCTCTAACTAACCAGGCCTGAAAAAAATAGATACTTCTCTCCAAATCGACAATTACATTTTACACCTATGCCAGAAAGATTATATAAAAAAGATGATACTTCCATACAAAAAACCCGCTCTGAGACTTAAAACCTTTTGTTTTAGCAGAAGACATAAGTAATGTTTAATATGAATATTCCTGTTGTGATTGCTGCTATATTTTCAATTGCCTATCATTGTTTTAATGAGGTCTCTGATCTTGTGGCACTTTGAGTTCCGTTTCAAATGTAAAGTCTTGTTCTGGGTTCTCCAGTCTTTAAAGACTATAGAAGATGGAGTGATACGTGGGTGAATTATTTTCCAGGGTTATTTCCAGTTCTTGTTTCACCATCCTAACCAAAACAGGTAATATTTATGCCGTTATGCATCGTTCTGTCAAGATTCAAAACAATAAATAAAAAATAGTGAGCATATGGTTATCAAGGAGACGACTACATCATTCGGCTTGAGTGCGAGTGATTTTTACAGATGGGTGTATTGTCTGCAATTTTTATGGGCCTCTTCTGAGTCCCTTTGGTAAAATACGAGAACACTTATCACGGCGAGAAATGAAATCATGGCGTTCTCATGAAGCAGGGGTGGATCTGTGCTGTTATGTACTTACAGTACAACAAGGCTCTTTTTTGTGCCAGACCTCATCAGACTCACATGGTTCTTTACAAGAGAAGGAACACACACACACACACACACCGTAGGTGGGACTGAGGAAGAAGATAAAGTGTGTGAAGACGAGTGGCAGATCCAGAAGGACCGCTCAGACGTCTCCTTGAAAACTAAAATTGTGACTTTCAGTTTTATCGAAGGATTTTAGAAAGAGACTGGGACAAAACTACATGTGGAGAATCCTACATCGGAAAACATCGAGATCTAGACTCTAGTGGAACATGGAGAATGGAAAAATAGAAGGTGACACAATATTTACGACACAGATCATGAGTTTTCTACATTTTGTGAATGTTTTTGTAATGCAGTTTGAACCTTGTTTTGTAGTGTGAATAAGTGTGAGGTTTTTTTAATGCAATAATAATACCCTAAGTGCAATGATTTGTTTCATCTTGAAATTGATTTTGTTCCTGTTCAGTCTGTCTGTTTCTTTTTTTGGATGGTTGCTTAGTGCACAGAGCATCTGGCTATTGAGCAAACATTTGAGAGTTTGAGTCCCAGCTCTGCCACTCGGCCACTGTTGGGCGAGACTTGAACCATGTCTGCTCCAGGGACCCCGTATATCCAGTTTAAAAATAATGTGTAGAAGTATATCTGAGTAATAGGTGCGTTTTGTTACTGCAACACAGAACAGAGAAAAATAAAAATTTGAATACAAACAAATCTGTTTCATAATTTCTGAGAGAGAAAGAGCAGAACTTGTAGAATGAATTACTGAACCACTTTTATATTTCGGTGTGAAGCGAGGGTGGGGGGAGTAATTTGTGCGTGTCGAGAGCTTACAGTTCGGTGGGACATCTTTGGACTGTGTGAGGAAACCCACACGGAGGACATGCAGACTCCACACAGGAAGTTCCCAGATCGCCCTACCTGGGGCTCGTACCCAGGATATTGTGAAGCGACAGCGCTACCCCTTACACCACATATATTTATGTCCCACTTCTGTACTCACAGAAGAGATCTGTAACCTTGCTACAGGCGTAGAAACATTTGCTTCTAAATGTTTTCTGTTTTACAGACACACATAAGGATGAACCGGATCTGCACATGGTTCAGGTACTCCCACTCACTCTTTCTGTGTGTTTCCCCCACACACATACAAACTTAATCAGATTGCAAGAACACTGGTCACGTCAAATGTTTCTAGAACATCGGAGTTCAATTAAGACAGCGTGACCAAGGCCGTCTCCAATCTCAGATGATTCCTTCACTCCTGTAATCACGTTAAAGTACATATCGCACTCAGGAATGTTCTCACGTCCTCGTTTCCCCTTTCCACTCTGATCTTTCCACTTTTTTCTTCTGCTAGTTATATACGGATGAACAGCAAACCTAGACTTTACTGTAAAGAAGAGCTGCACAGTCTCGATTCCCCAAGGGTCAGTCGAGAATCGATTCACACGAGGCATGATTCATGTTTGATAAATCGATGTTTACGCTAAACAGCTGTTCACTCTGCCTGCTTGATGGAACCAACAGGCTTTTTTATTCAAAATTGTTTTGCATAGTCCGTGCGTAAGTTTGAAATAAAAGGGCAATTGTTATTTGGACAATTAAAAGATAATCACGAGGGATGAATTCAAGGAAAACTCCTGAATATTGAGTCATCATTGATATGAATCAATTCCCCAAATGAATGAATGAATCTTTACATCATGAATACAGTATTTCATTTCATTTTGAGAGAAATAATAAAATAAAACTTTTTCATTATTTGTCTTTGCGTCGTAGGTAGAGTGCATCATTACATTCCTACTACCCCCGGAACACCTTTGGGATGAATTGGAACTGTTATAAGGCTGTTATAGCTGCAAAGAAAGGGCATTAACATGGTCCAAGTCTGATCATGTCTTTAAGGTTATGCTTTTAAGGAGTGTGCCCTAAAAGGCGGGGGTGAACAAATTTGGTGCGTCTTGAAATTGCAGTTGCAGGCCCTGTGGGCGGAGCTTAAAGCAGGTCTCAGGGGTGTGGTCCAGGAGATTTCCAGCCTGCAGCAAAGCAACAGCAGTCTGGAAGAGCAAGTCTCCATGTACCGAAGAGATGCAGCAGAGAAGATCCTGTCTTTAAAGAACACCCTGAATACGGTCCAGGTGCGTGCATGCACACACACACGGCATCGGGGGAAACTAGGCACAAGGCAGAAACACTGCCAGCACGTCACAAAACCACCCCCCTCAGACATGACTAATCACGCCTGTGTGGGTGCCCAGCCAGACGACAACGCCCCTGTCAACATCTCGAATGTCTACCCAAAAGCTTAAACTTCACAGATGAGCCAGGAAGTACAAATACTCATACATCAAATATCATTTATTAACACGTGCAAGCGACGCACCCTCGTTCTAAACTGAATATAGTGCTCAAATAGATGTCGTCTTAGTAGGAACATTTTAAGTAATCTAGAAGTCAGAACAGCAACTTCTCAGGAGTGAGATTTTTGAATGCACTCTAACAAGGGAATCTTCTACAGTACACAGATCTAAAGTGATGCCCCGCCCAGGTACTTTCGAATATTCTCTCTCTCATGTTGTGTGTGATGCTCACAGGAGGAAACAGGCACCGCCCGGTCTCAGATCTCTGAACTCGGTGTCAGACTGAAGGAGCTACGGAGCGACGTGGATGAGCTGCAGAGATCCCAGCGCAGGTACACGAGGACGGGTGATGAGGATTCCGACATGGATGAGGGAAATGAGATGCATCCTGTCGTATTAGTCCTGTCTGAGCCATTTTCAGGGAAGATAGAAATAAAACTATATTCAAACGTGCGCATTTGTTGTATGTACATATGTATAAAAAGGAAGTTCTCTCGAGGGGAGGAGCTGGTGGACAGCTTCTCTTGTACCTGCGGCCGGACCGAATCTCACTTGACTCGGCACTACGTCAGCAGCCCGCCGATCAACCTGAGTGAGAACATCTTAAACGTTTTTCTCGAATTCTTTTACACTGAACCCTTTAACTGGACTCGATATGAAGAGAAGGACTCTCTGTGTGTGTGTGTGTAAGGTGCGGAGCAGGATGCCAGTGCTTTCAGGAATCGCTCCAGATCTCTTCTGTGGAAGGAGAGGAGAAACAGCCGAGACGTGCCCGAGCACGGCGAACAGGAGATGAGTACGTCTACACTACAAGAACAAACGGAATGTACCAGAATATGATTCAATCGTGGTGCCATCCGGTCTCACTGTGGTTTATGACGTCGTGTAAAGCCTCTCCAAGGACACTTTGTGTGTTTTGTTGATAATAGTAATACTTTTAATTGATGTAGCACCTTTCAACTTCGCTTGAAGACAGAATCAATGGTGTGTGAAGATAGGATGAAACATATAAGTTCAAGAAGAACACTAGTGTCGAGAGAAGACATCAGTCTTAATTTCAGGGAGGGAAGAAATAGAGTGGAGAGCCGAGGGCAGAGAATTCCAGAGCGTTGGGGCGGCAACGCTAAACGATCTGCTGCCCATGGTGCACAACCTAAACCCAGGCTTATCGAGCAGGTTAGCATCCGAAGACCTCAGACTACATGTACATGAGTTTAGTGAGACAGGTGTGGCCCAGACCGTGTACTGCTTTGAAGGTGAGGACCAGTATTTTTAATTTGATGAACACTGGAATCGGCAGCCAGCGAAGTTTTTCCCAGGGCAGGTGTGACATGGTCAAATTTCCAAGTGAATGATAGTTCACTGAGGACAGAGGGTTCTCACTGGGAGTCCTTGAAGAAGGGAGTTGGGATAGTCCAAGCTATTTTATTTATGATCATCGTTCTCTGTCTGGAAAACACTGCACCTGTGCACGCTCCATCTGCTGGTCAGTTTGGTGTCTGAAGACGGCGACGGAGACGTTTGGGGGGAAGAATTTAGCATTAGCAGTCAGCCTCGTTAGTTAGCGTTTAGCATACAGCGTCACATCGAGGACACTCGCTTTTAAACAGGATGTCCAACTCATGGTCAGGTGTCCAAATACATATGGTGGTATAGTGCACATGTGTTATCCTTGTGTGTGTAGGTCAGAGGCAGGTCTCTGCTCTGGAGCTGCTGGAGTCTGAGAGAGTGTACGTGTCATATCTGTCTCTGCTGCTGAAGGCAAACATCTCATTTAACGGCTCAGAGAACTCCAACCTCAGGGACAAACGGTGACTCACACACACACACACATCGTCTCCTATCGGGTCTGATAGAAAGATCGAACCCAGACCCGGGTTAAGCTCCTTGGATGCCTGGTACTTCTCAGAGTCAGTAACGTTATGTGAGGTTCTCAAGGGGAAATAAACCAGTCCCAAATTCTATATCTAAAGAAATTCTTTAAAAAATTGTCAAACACTTGTGAATGGACAACCGTAATAAAAAAATCATTTGCATTTATACTCGACCATCAGCATATTTCAGATTCTTGCAAATCAATTATCTTTAATTTTCTCGAGATTTAGCAAACACTTTCGTCCAAAGCGTCATTAGAGTTAAGTGCAGAGGCGGGGCTTGAACCCACGACCTTCTGACTTCTAGTCCAGCACCTTAACCACTAGGTTACAGCTTACCCACAGCATCTGTCTTCCTCCCTCAGGCCATTTCCGTCCTCCTTGCGCTTCCTGATTCAGCAACATCTGGAGCTGCTGCACTTGCTGCAGGAACGTGTGCTCAGGAGCCACTGGCAAGGCATCATGGGAGACGTATTTTTGAGGCTCACCAGTAAAGAGGTGCTTCAGGACATGTCTCAAACTGGTTTAAATCTAGCACCGAACTGAGCATCGAAGATGATCACTGTGTGTGTGTGTGTGTGTGTGTGTGTGTGTGTGTGTGTGTGTGCGCGCAGAGTGATTTCTTGGAAAACTACGTCTCGTATCTGAAAGAGCTTCCTGAGTGTCTCTCTGTGGTGGGCTTGTTCTCAAACTCCTCGAAGCTTGTCGGCCTGATCGAAGTATACACACACACACATAACATAAATATTATCATAAATTTGGCATTTCCGTAGAAGAGCGAGCGTAGAGGAAAAGCGGCCCGCGATGGTGGAATCCCCGCTAGAGCTGGGAGCTTCGAAAGCCAATCCCAGAGCGTTATTGGTTTCTCCTTGCTGCCGATTGGTCGATGCAGCCCGGCCTTCCCGGATCGTCTATTTTTATTATTAAAAATTACGACTGCATTCACTCACTTATGCCCCAGAAAATGGCAGATGTGGGGTTTAAACTATAAAAATGAGCGGCTCTCAGGATTTGTTTGTACTCCTGTAGGACAACGCCCTGGGAGACGAGACACGTCCATCCCTACGCGTGCTCTTGCTCTGGCCGGTCCGACGTATCCCCGAGTACCTCGGGCGTCTGCAGGTGGATGCAGCACCTCACTCTCTTGACACGGCACATGCTGGTCCTCACCGTTCTGATGTGTGTGTGTGTGTGTGTGTGTGTGTGTGTTAGAACCTGCTGCGGCACACAGAATCCGAGCACCCAGATTATTACCTGCTGCTGGTGTGTGTGCAGCACCTCCGATGCTTCACCTTGCAGTACAGTGACCTGTTCCAGCACAGCCGGGAGCTTCTGTCTCACACACACGGCAGGTCGGGACGCCACCCACGGTAGAGACGGCAAATACACTCACACAGAACACTGACAACTGTAATGTGTGTGTGTGTCAGATATTCATTAAAGCAGCTGTATAAAGCCGAATATGAGAGTTCATCTAACTACAGCAACAGCAGCGCACTGAGGTCAGTGACTTTCCACTCTGCTGCATCACATGACTTGAAATGGCTCCACTTCGAGACTTCTTAGTTACTTACTTACCTCTAAGCTGTAATAAAGTGCGTTTCTCAAGATGTCCAGTAGGAGGCACAAACCATACAGATTTTAAAAAATGGTGTTTTATTGAATTTACTCCATAATTTACTCCACATACTGAAGCATTTTATTCATCCACCTGTGTACAAAAGGTTCATCTACTAACCTCCTAAACTCCGGAGTTATTGATTCCGTTCATCGATGTATTTTTATTCAGCGATCCAGTTCACGGTGCGAGACGCGCCCAGAAAGCCGCCGCCTGTCGCCACCCTGAGTGGGAACCAGAGCCGAATCGTTTCGCCGACATTTCCTTTGAGTCCGACTCGGAAAGCCGGCAGGGGGTGGGGATCCGCAAAAGCGCCGGGACGGGCTCCGCCCTGGCCGACGCCATGGAGACCTTCATGCCCAACCGAGGCGTCGACTCTCACTGCTCCAGCCCCTCCAACTCGACCGACTCCAGCATCGACATCGCCTTCGTGCGCTGCAGCGCCCCCTCAGCCGGCGTCACCAAGACAGCACCACGCCCTCTGCAGGCGGCGCAAAGGAAAAGCAAGTCGCTCAACGGCTTGCAAGCGGACTGGGCAGACGGCCAACGGGGTGCGACCAGCAGCCCGGTCCACCAGAGGCTGGCGCGACAGTCGAGCGCCCGGGCGAGGCCGATGCACGGCAGCCCGGAACGTTATCGGCAGACGCACAGCGGACACGAGGTACGGGACGATGCACCAATCCGTGCCTTTCTCTGGAAAAATAAGGCTGAAAAGGATCGCCTTTTCCAGACTCAGGATTCCGGGACGCCGGCATGGGAGGACCCGAAATGGAAGAGTGCATCTGAGGAGGCCGACCACGTCCCCCCGAGCGAGCGAAGCCGGAAGGAGGGCAAAGGATTCCGCAGCTCCTTCAAAAAACTCTTCAGGAAAAAGTAAAAAAGTGACAAAAGTATTTTTAATTCTTATCATTTTTTTCAGTTTCGCACCCAGATTTTGTACTAGCACACCAGCACTAAAGGAGAATATGCATGAATAAAATAAAAGAAAGAAAGAAAGACCAGTACATAGCGGTGGTTAAACAGAGAATGAAGAAGTAAAAATGTTCAGATTTTTTTGTTGATCTACATAAATCTAACTCTGTGTGTGTGTGTGTGTGTGTGTGTGTGTGTGTGTGTGTTTGTTTGTGTGTTAGGTCTGCTGCAGACACCAAGTTGGAGAGATCAGTGGAAAAGACTGAAGGTCAGAGCAGTAGTGATCCGGAGTCTAGCAGGCCAAACAGAGCAGCGCAACCTAGAGATGTCAGCAGAGGAACCGTGGTCTAGACACACACACCCGAACACACACACACAGGAACAGACCGGCTTCACTGTGATCCCTGATGTTCTCCCATGTGCCCTCTAAAGAGCAATGAGCCACCAGACGAAAGCTTAGAAGGATTCCGTGACTTAATAATTTACAAAAAGATATTTTTCTTTTTTACATTAAGTGCAACAAAGCGATGTTTGGTTTAAAAAAACTACACAGGGTTTCATCAAAAACAAAACCTGAAACGGAACATAGGTCATTGAAAGAATAAAATAAAATAGGGGTAATCTGGTCCCACTGTGGTGTACAAGATGACTTACAAGCTCATCTTTCTCAAGGACTTCACTTAGTTCATCAAAAGTGCTCCATCTATTCGGCTCGTGCAAAAATCCGACATGGCCGATATAAATAGGGGCAGTTTGTCTGAGGGGGGCTACCGGCTCTGCATACGAATGAGGTCTGATTGAATGTTTTAACTTTCTGGCTTAGTTCTGTAGGACGAACAGAGAATTACACACTTTATACCACTATTCCACTATTAAACCCCTGCAGCTCATTCAAAACACGGCTGCCCATCTGGTGTTTAACCAACCTAAATACTGCCACATCACCATCCTCACCTCACTGCTGCGTTCTCTTCACCGGCTTCCTGTAGCTGAACACACTCAGTTTAAGACCCTGATGCTCGCCTACAAAGCCAAAAATGGAGCAGCACCAAGATACCTACAGGATCTAATCAAACCCCACACTGTACCACGCAACCTCAGACCCACCAGTC
>JAYDZG010000011.1:952185-968454 GCA_034509265.1 Microcambeva bendego
GCAGTTACACTTGTGGTGTCTCCTATAACCACTAGGTGGCAGCAGTATCTCATTGCAGGTCAGTATTCACACTTTCCATTCTTTTGTTTTTCTAAACACTGGTGTGTGTGTGTGTGATCTAAACAGCGAGCTGGATTATCACGATGTGGCGGCGGTGAATCAGAGATGTCAGAGTATCTGCGATGTTTGGGACAAGCTAGGGACCCTCACCCAGAAACGCAGGGAGGCGCTGGAGGTACGAGATCTCTCTGTATGAAGTGTATGTGTGTGTGTAGGCTCGTAAATGGCTCATGTAATTCCAGAGGACGGAGAAACTGCTGGAGACCGTGGAGCAGCTGTTCCTTGAGTATGCCAAGAGATCGGCTCCCTTTAATAACTGGATGGAGGGAGCCATGGAGGACCTGCAGGACATGTTCATTGTGCACACCATCGAGGAGGTCCAGGTACTAGTGATTAGTGATTATTTTCACTAAATAATGCATTATAAGGTCTTTTCAAATTCATTTGAATATAACACGAGACTAAAATATTTCAAGGGCAATGTGCAATTTTATCACTGCAATGTTTTGTAAGTTTTTGTAAATTTTGCAATGCTATTTTTTTGTAAAATTTTAAATGCTATTATTTGTAAATATTTGTACATTTTTAATGCATTTTTTTGTATTTTTTGTAAACTTTAAAATGCTAATTTTTGTAATATTTTAAATGCATACTTTAAGTAAATCTGTACATTTTGAAACACTTTTTATTTTATTATTGAACATTTTACAAGCTAATTCCTTGTAAATGTTGTTACATTTTAAAATGTTTATTTTAGTACAGTTTTGTAAATTTTGAAATGCTATTGTTTTGTCATCTACATAAATCATAGTTTCATGTATTCATGTATTTATGTACTGTTTGTAGTATTGCACCTTAACTTCGTTACACCTGGTAGAACGACTATGAGGATAATCTGATTCTGAAACCCTTGTGAATGGGCAAGTGGAGAACATGTCAAAACAAAGGACCCGAATTGGCCCACCTGGGTTTTGAACCCAGGATTTTCTCCTACCCATCTATCCTGTGTGTGTGTGTAGAGTCTCATCACGGCACACGAGCAGTTCAAAGCCACTCTCCCCGAAGCCGACGTGGAGAGGCAGGCCATCCTGGGAATCCAACAGGAAGTGCAGAAGATCTTCAACAGCTACGGGATCCGCGGCGAGCTCACCAACCCCTACAGCACCATCAGCACCGAGGAGATCCTCACCAAGTGGGACAAGGTTCGAGTACCTTTTAATAAACATCATATAAGAGTAAGGGCCAGCAGTAACCTAGTGGTTGAGGTCCTGGACTACCAATCACAAGGTTGCTGGTTCAAGCCCTGCCTCTGCTGTTGGGCCCTTGAGCAAGGCCCTTAACCGTCATTGCTCAGAACGTATACTGTCACTGTAATGTAAGTGGATTTGTATAAAGGCGACTTTTATAAGTTGACTGATCCTTCACGTGAAGGTGAAGAAGCTGGTTCCTCAGAGAGATGGTGCCCTGCAGGAGGAGCTGGCGAGACAACACGCCAACGAGAGGCTCAGACGCCAGTTCGCCGCCCAGGCCAACATCATTGGGCCCTGGATCCAGACCCGCATGGAGGTGCGTGATTTAAACAGCACTGACTCTGACCTACACTCACCACATAACACTGCTGAGACGTGTGTGTGTGTGGGTGGGACAGGAGATCGGACGATGCTCGGTAGAGATGGGCAGTACGTTGGAGGATCAGATGACCCAGCTGAAGCAGTGCGAGCATGTGATCGTCACCTACAAGCAGAACGTCGACAAACTAGAGGAGGATCACCAGATGATCCAGGAGAACCTCATCTTCGACAATAAACACACAAACTACACTATGGAGGTACACACACACACACACACACAAATAGACGGACGGGTTAGACAGGCAATGTTAGATACAGATAGACAGATTATAAATACAGATAGGTAAATGATAGATATACAGACAGACAGATATACACAGACAGACTTATTTACAGCCTGACAGACAGATTTTTTAGACAGAAAGATTATATATACACACAGTCATATAGACAGATAAATTATATATACAGATAGACAAATACATAATATATACAGACAGATAGACAGATACTTTATGTATGCAGATGGACAGATAGATATATATACAGACAAACAAACAGACAGATAGATTATTTATATACAGACAGATATACAGACAGACAGACAGATTGATGATGTTTACTGATTGGACGCTCGTCTTTTCTTCAGCACGTCCGTGTGGGTTGGGAACTTCTCCTGACAACCATCGCTCGCACCATCAACGAAATCGAGACGCAGATCCTGACCCGCGACGCCAAGGGAATCAGCCAGGAGCAGATGAAGGACCTACGCTCCTCCTTCAAACACTTTGACCGGGTACTGAACTCTCGCCACATAACACAGAGAACATGAGCATGGCTGCTCATGCCCAAACCGATCGTGAGATTATAGAAAACCTGATGGTCAGCCTGGTCCGGTCGCCTCAGTAAAAAATTGGGGCGTATTTAGCCGAATAGCCAACAAACTCCTGTTCCACCTCTCAGATCAGAATCCAGACATCACCCCGGGATTTAACATTATCGTGTATTCTTTTGGAAATAATTCAAAATTTAAGTAACCCATCATTTATTACAAGATGAAGTGTTAAACATATTTGGTAAGAGCAAGCTGAGCGATCAGGAGGCTCCCACATCAGTTGAAGTCTCCCTGGACAAAGAAACAGAGTTTGTATTGAGTTCAACATTCAGTAAAGGCTAGGCACTTCCCCTTGATGATGTGTCTCTAGCTGATTGGCTGAAATTAATGCATGTCGCTGGGTAGTCTTATTAAACCAAGCCCATTTCTCCTGTAAAACATTCTTCATCAGTAAATTCAAACTGATTCAGTATACACAATTTGTAACAACATCCACTCTCTTTTTTCACATGTGCGCTGCCGACTCCCAACATTCGATTCTGGATACCGGTGATGCAGAAAAAGAATGGTGCGATGGATACTGAGGATTTCAGAGCGTGTCTCATTTCCATGGGCTATGACCTGGTAGGAAACCATCCATCCCGACGACTAAACAGCAGAGCTAATCGCTCTCTGATTTACAGCGTGTGTGTGTTTGTCAGGGTGAGGTGGAGTTTGCCCGCATCATGACGCTGGTGGATCCGAACTCTATGGGAATCGTGACCTTCCAGTCCTTCATTGACTTCATGACCAGAGAGACCGCGGATACGGACACCGCTGACCAAGTGGTGGCATCTTTTAAGATCCTCGCCGGAGACAAGGTGCGTTTACAGACTTCAAAATACGCTGTACTGTGGTTATGTTTTTAATGGCTGGTCATTTTATTCATAGCCATACATCCTGATCGATGAGCTGAGGAGGGAGCTTCCTCATGACCAGGCAGAGTACTGTATCTCCAGAATGCCACCCTACCATGGTCCCGACGCCGCACCCGGCGCCCTTGACTACACCGCCTTCTCCACCGCCCTGTACGGTGAAAGCGACCTCTAACTGAATCGTCGTTTAAATGTTTTGCCGTTATAAAAGAAACTAACTGAACTTGACAAATGTATGTACTGTTTAGAAAGTAACTTATATAGAGATTTAATTTACTGTGTTAAACAAGCTCACGAGTCTGTTTCACCATTAATGGAAATAAACGCTGTGTGAACACGGTGATGAGTGGATTGCTTTAGCACGACACACACTTCTTATTTTAAAGAAAAATACATGGGTCGTTAATATTGTGTTAACGAAAGAGATCATCATGGAGCAAAATGAGCAGATGTACTGATAATGCATAAAAACATTGAGTTACATCTAATTAGTGAAACGTCTGACAAAATTAAATGTAATTAGACAAAGTAACAGGTAATTCAAATATTAAAAATGTATAAATGCAGTTTTGTCACCTTTGTGTTTAGATTTCCTGAATTTTTTTTTTACTTTTACCTTGCACATAGTAAGGTTCAAGCCCCAGGTAGGGCAATCCGGGAACTTCCTGTGTGGAGTCTGCATGTCCTCCCCGTGTCCACGTGGGTTTCCTCACACAGTCCAAAGATGTCCCACCAGGTCGGTTGGAGATGTGAAGTTGCCCTGTAGATACCAAGCTACTACACGGTTCCAAGCTCGTATGGTTTAGGTTTGCGGCAGAAAAGGCATCCGGCGTAAAATTGTACCACGTCAATGATGCATACCAGGATGCGCTGTGGCGACCATGTGTGGGAGCAAACGAAAACAAAGAAGACTTATGGAGAAACGTCGCGGAGATCTCTGTTATAGCAGACGCGAGCTGTAGTCCACATTTCAGCTTGTTTTGGGGGAGAATGGACATTTTTAAACGAGATCAAACAAACCTACAGATTATAAACGAAATGTGCGAAAGATCTTCAAGCTCAAAAGTGTCACCATCTCATGTCCAGATCTTTTGACCAAGGATAGGGTTCATGACGTGAGTTTTTAAAGCATATAAACACGCCAGGCCATCAGTGGTGAGATCTCAAGCTTAAATTTTAATCTAAACTCTGCTATCAGTCATCCAGGAGCCCAAACAGACACACAAGTGGCTGTCTGAGTAAAACAGGGTTTCATTGTTGATGGTGTAAGTGCGACCTCTGTTGGCCGGCCGAGGCGCCTGCAACACCTGAAAGCTACAATTGGACACTGGATTGTGTTAAAAACTAATCACGTTGAATAGAAAATGTACAATACAGGTTAAATTTGGGATGTATTTATGAAGAAATCTCAAATCGTAACTTTTCTGCTAAACCTAAATCAGTTTCTAATAGAGATCACACAGATCTTCATTCCTGCTATTCACCCCCCATGCTGTGGTGTGTTATCAGTGTGTATGTGTGCTGTGTAGCCTGTATCCGTTTGCGTGTTATCAGAGGGTGGGTGGGTGTAGTGTAGTGTGTATCTACACGGTCCCTTCCTCGGTGTTCTCTATTCACACACCTGATGCTGATCGCTGTAAGTTCATTCCTCTTCTAAAACTTGAGTCACAATGGCGCCTGCAGACGGAGATGATGAGGTTCAGTTTCTCCGGACCGTAAGTAGGAACAGCTTTTATCAGAAAGTTGCTTTTCTATATATATGTTTGTGGAAAATAAACTTAAACATTTGGTATGAGCGTAATGATATTCATGTTTTTCTATTAGTCATTGTCTAAGAGTTAAAATGACAGATTTGGTAAAGGTTTATATATGTTAAACGCATTAATACATCCCCGATCTCCTCTCTTATTAAGACGTGTTATTAGTATAAAGACACTGAAGCGGCTTGGTAATAAAATTATTATTCAGAAAAGACAAATAAATCATCAAAATAATATTATTAATTATAATAAGCCTTGCTGGGTAGTGCAGTCCCGGTTGGACGGGATCATGACTGTATGCAGTTTGGGATGTTCTCCCTGTTTAAGCATGGGTTTTCCTCCGAATGCTCTGTTTTCCCCCCACAGTCCAAAACCCCCAAAGCCCCAACATCTTATAGCATTGACGAATGCTGGATGACAAATTATTAATTATAATTATCAAGTATTGCACTGACGCGTTTAGTTGTCACGTTGGTTATACTGTTTGAGAACAGCATCCAATGTGCGTGCAGGGAGAACATCCCAAACTGCGTACATAAATTATCCGGTCCAACCGGGAATGAAAACAGGACCTTCTTGCTGTAAGATGACATGGGTACCCAGCATTACTTATTATGATTAATAGATGATTTTGATGATTTTGATGATTTATTTACGTCGGTTGCAGTACTGATACAGACACAGACTGCGAGCGCTCCGGTGCTGCACGTGCTGACGCTTCAGTGTCTTTACACTAGTAACACGTGATGTGAGAGGAGATTTGATTTATTAATGCGTTAAACATGTATAAAAGTAGAAATCACAAACATCTCTCATTTTAACAGCAGGAGGTTGCGATGGCCATTTTATTACAACTTCTCGAACTAAAGAATACTTCTATTTTAAATCTCGAACTAAGCATATTTCGAATTTAAATCTCCGACTATATTATTGTTTTAAATATTGTTATTAAATATAAAAAGCATTTAGTCTGATGCTTAGGAAATTGTTCGTCGATTTCCACAAAAATTGCATTATTGATATAATTGCCAAAACATCATTTTATTAACTATTTTAAAAAATCTTATGAATGTAGTTTTAACACACTGTCCTTATTTTTTTAATTATTATTATTATTACAGTTTATTAAACTTCAGGCTGCAGATATTCTACTGGTGTCTATTTTAATTGTGTGTGTGTGTGCTTCTTTATCACTAGTGTGAGTCACTAATGATCACCATGTGACGGTAGAGAGGTGTTGGTATTCTCCTCTTTTGACTCTCTGATAAAACTTCTTTCAGCCCTTATATGGAAATAGAAAAACATAATACTGTACCTAATTATGTTTGGGGTTGGTCTTATCACAAGTAGACAATTACAAGAGACTGTAATTGTAATTGTATTTTTATTTTACATAGCACAGTTTATTGCAAGTTTGATGCATGTAAACATGTGAAATTGTTTGAATACATTCGAAACATCCCAATTCAATGTGACAGTATTGGAAGGCAAGGACATTTATTCTTTGTCTGTATTGAAAATTCTGTTTATCTTAAAGAAAAAAATGGTTTTAACGAACTTGTTTTGTTTTATATGGTGATGTGACTGAACCTATCGAAAACTGAGGCCTGAGAATTGATCACTTTAAGCGATGTGTCCTTAATGCCCTTAATTATCTGTTTTCAAGGTACAATGTACTGTTTTTTTGCTTTTCAGGAAATTAAATAGTCAAGTTACATAATAAACAATCAGACATTAAAACCCACAAAAACATTTAAGTCTTTAGAGAAATATAAACTTGAGCCATCTGGATATTAAAAATTATTGCAAATGACTTACTGAAAATAGTCGACTCCAAGTGGCTTCGCGTTACGAAGTCGACTATTCCGAGTGGATCCGCGTTTTTCTCACTCATTTAAGGATTTTACTTATGTCTTATTAATATTGTATACTACCCATAATTTGATATACTCAATATATTAGTCTATAAACCATGTAGTACTTGGTATTGTTTTGATTTTAATCTTTGAGAACTGATTTGGATTTATACGCTCGATCGCTTAACGGTCATACTTCATATAAACCAGGCATCAGAAAAATTATGTATTGTTAAATTTTAAGTTATTTCAATAAAAGTCTGTAATATTGTAGTTTTAAAAGCTGCATTTGTTGTACTTTGAAAGAAGTATGTTACTATTCAAAAATTAGACATTAAGTACAATATAACCTTGTCCGTCATGAATACGAGCTAGCTGAAGATAAACAATGATAGTTAGCTTAGCAATCATAATCCTCCAAAAGTATGTCAACACCGAACCTGATTACTGAGCTCAGGTGTTTCATCCACATTTATTACTTATGATGGTGTGTAAAAAAATAATTTCTTGCCAACTATATGAGAAAGGCAAACTGTGAAAATAATTGAAATGAAAAACTGTAGTAAAATTCAGTTTTACATAACTATAGATTGTGTGTGTGTGTGTGTGTGTGTGTGTGTGTGTGTGTAGTCAGATGAGCTTGTGCTGCGTTGTTCCTTGGCTGCTCCCCTCCACCAGAAGTTGTTTTTGGCTGCAGACGGGTTTGGGGGACGACTCTGCTTTCTTGAGTCCACTTCCAGTTCCAAGGTGAGAAACGCACCCAACCCAAAGACAACCTTGTTCTTGATAATCAAATAAAACATTTTACTCGACTGTCAGCATGGTGTCGCTAAATCATCTGTTTTTACTTTCTCAGAACGTTCCTGCAGATCTGTCGCTGTGCGTGTTCGTGCTGGACAGGTGTGTGTCCGTACGCGCCCTGCAGGAGATGCTCGCCAACCATGAGGACCCACACATGGGGGTGAAGAACCTTTCTGACCAACATTAATATTTTTAAACAGACACACACACACTCACACATAGATTTCAGCATAATTCAGGAATTGATTCCCTTGAATCACGATTCAGTCGATTCATTCAAGGAGCTGTCGCTATTCAAAAAGTTGCCGGATAAAGAAACAAATAAATAAAAGGAAACTGTCATAAAACCGTAAAAAAAATCAGGAAAAATCATATCGTATGTAGAGTGTATCGTCACATCCCTAGACACAATATTATTTCAGTAAACCAGTCGAAGTGTTAAAAAAACCCATCACTCTATCTGTTCAGTCGGCTGAAACCACACGGACACTTCTCTACGGCCAGGCGCTGTTGCTCAGACATGCCCGCAGCAACATGGTAAGCCAATCACAGTCATCATATCGGCGTTTTTATTCATTTAAGTAATACGTTCTGGATCAGTCAATGTTTTTGTGAACGTACCTTCCCATGTTTCCAGTATCTAAGCTGCCTGGCATCATCTGGGCTGTCAGCTGACAAGCTTGCATTCAATGTTGGCCTACAGGAGGAAGTAGCAGGTGATTATGCATACCTTCACTAACAGCACAACATGAATCCTGAGGCTGATTTGGATGGGTACATCCGCTCTTAACAATTGAGTCAGTAAATTTGCCGGTCCGCAATGCTCATCGTCGCGACCGTGTGCCGTCAGGTGAGACATGCTGGTGGACGGTCCACCCGGCCTCTAAACAACGATCCGAGGGAGAGAAGATCCGAGTGGGCGACGATCTCATTTTGGTTGGTGTCTCCTCTGAGAGATACTTGGTGAGTGTAAAATTAAATGTAGAATGTCTGCGTTGAATGAGAACATGAATAAGATATGAACTATCAATCGTGTGTGTGTTTGTTTTAGCATGTCTCGTGGGGTCCGGGTGTGGATGATGAGTGTGTGAGTGCCAGTGTTGATGTGGCTTTTCAGCTTACGCTGTGGCGTGTGTCCCTGGTTTCTTCTGGCTCATCCCAAGCTCAGGGTATTGCACACACACACACACACACACACTTTATTGTCAGGTCACATCAGCACATGTCTAAACGGTGAGTAAAAAACTTTGGCACATATTCTGTCAAAGTTGTCATATATATTAAATAAAAGAAAAAAACTAGCACCATCCGTTCAATATATACAGGTATGGTTTAGCACAGTTTTAAGTGTTGAGAATTTGTGAAACTCCTACTTGCCCAGATATTTAAAAGACCTCCAGAGGTGTCCTAAGTGCTTAGGAGTTGCCAGTAGAGGACGACACAGAGGTGAGAGAGACATGTGTGAACATTCCTGGGAGCAGAAGGATGTCCTGGCTAGCCATAACCTAGTGGTTAGGGTACAGGACTTGTAATCCAAAGGATTCCTTGGTTCAAACATCACCATTGCCAGGTTGCTGCTGTTGGGCCCTGAGCAAGGCCCTTAACCCTCATCTCTTAGACTGTATACTGTAATCACAAAGTCACTTTAGATAAAGGCATCTGCTAAATACTGAAAATTAAACATGTAAATGTGTTTAATGATGATGTTACGGTGGGGTGAGAATAAGGACCCAAGTGCAGAGTATGGAGTTTTGATGCTCCGATCCCCCAGCTTGTCTCCTGAGCCAACCAGGGCCCTGCTGGTGGCCGACTGCGCTCACAGCAACTTAAGAGATCCCTTCTCTAGTGGTGGCTCTTGACGTCCCCATTCCAGCAACTTTATTCTGCCAGAATTCCCTAATTAATTCCGGGTCTAGAATCTGGTGTGCTGGAAACCACATGTGCTCCTCAGGTCCGTACCCCTCCCAGTCTATTAGGTACTGGGCGCTACCCTGTACTCTATAAGAATCCAAAAGCTGACGGACCGTGTATGCTGGAGCACCAACTATGAGGCGCAGCCCCACACACAAATTGCTTGAGGTACAACATGTTGAAGAGGGGATGGACCATCATACTCGGTGGCAGTCAGTAGGTCACTGTATTGATTCACCTTTCTACCCTAAAGGGCCCCACAAAGCATGGTGCCAGTTTGCGGGACTAGGTGGTAGGTCATGTGTGGAGAGCCAGAGGCATTGGCCAACGCGTCAGCACACCCTGACACTTGTGATCTCCTACCCGTTTCCTTGCTGTAGTGACCCTTAGAAGGGCAGCAGTGCACATACTGGTCGACTGCAGGAACCCCTACCTCCCTTTCCTGTTCTCCAAACAGGGGTGATGGATACCTGAATTGACACTCAAATGGCAACATCCCTAAGGAAGAGTGCCATAGGATGTTGTGGTCATATTCCGCCCATGGTAGTTGGTCCTCCAAAGAAGCAGGGTTCCTAGCAGTCATGCAGTGCAACATTTGACCTAGGTCTTGATTGAAACTTTCTTTCTGGCTGTTTGACTCCGGGTGAAAGCCAGAGGTGAGACTTATGGTGGATTTAATCCGCTTGCAGAAGGCTTTCTACAACCGGCTTGAGGACCCCTGTCCAACACCAGATCGCTGGACATGCCGTGTACCCAGACGACATGCTGCAGGAGCAGATTGGCTGTCTCCTTGGTGGTCGACGGGGACACAAATTTTCATGCTTTGAAGAAATTATCTGCAATCACCGTAGTGCCCCTAGACTTTGGTAGGCCTGTCACAAAGTCCAGGGAGATGTAGGACCATGGGCGAGCTGGGATCAGTACCAGTGATGGAGCCCTTGGGGCCATGACCTAGGCGCTTTACTCCTTGTGCACATCTCGCAAAAAGCTATATAAGAGTGGATGTCTCCTTACATGGTGCTAAAGTTGCGCACAAACCGCCAGAAGAAATTGGCACACCCCGGAAATGACTGGACCTGTCAGAGAGAAGTCAAATGGGGCAAATCTATTACTGCCTTAAATTTAGCTGGATCCATACAAAGAGTGCCCTTGGAGAAAACAAAGCCCAAGAATGACATGGTTTATGCGTTGAACATCGATTTCTCAGGCTTGACATACAGACGGTTCTCCAAGAGCAGCTTGAGTACCCACCTGACATGTCCAACATGTTCTTCGAGCGTACGGATATAAATAAGTATGTTGTCTAAGTAGATGTAGACATAACGGCTTTATGAAGCATTGAAATACGGCAGGTGCATTCATCAGGCCAAAGGTCATCACCCGGTACTCCGAAGGGGTGATGAAGGCTTTCCCCACTACCTAACGCAGATTAAATTGTAGGCACTGCGCAAATCCAATTTAGTGAAAATCGAAGCTTGCTACAGTGCTTCAAGGGCCGTCTGCAGCACGTCATCACACCTTTCATGACACACAGGTCACCTTAGAGGAGGAGACACTCTGCGGCTGCTGCACAACCACACGGATGAATGCCTGACCGCCCCAACTGCTGAAAATGGCCTGGACGAGCGCAGGTTTGTACAGGGGGCCTCGGCGTACCATTCCAGGTCACATCATTCGTGATTGTCTCGTGATCCCTCACTCTCTCTCTCTCGAACATTTCTTCCAGACTCGTTTATTTTGAGGGTGGTCCGGCCTCAAATCAAGCCCGGTCTCTGTGGAGGATGGAGATGTTACGCGTCTCGTAAGTACAATGGGTCTATCCAGGCCCGTCGGGCATGGAGGAGTGTCGCTCACCCGTGCGTGCTCTATCTGTGCAGTTGGAGCGGGAGCCACATTCGTCGGGGCGAGCCGTTCCGTCTGTACCACGTGACCACTGGAAAGTACCTGGGCCTCACGGAAGATCGACAACTCGGCCTTGTGGAGCGAGCGCGGGCTGACATCAACGCCACGGCTTTCCACCTCCGCCCGTCTGAGGTCATGTGACTCACGGATCGCACGGATCGACGTACGAAGAACTTTGAGATGTGCTTGTAACTCGATTCTCATGTGATCCTTTGTAGGATTCTTCCCACGAATCCACAGATGGGGTCCAGAAGAAAGACGGGATGGGGATGCCCGACGTCAAATACGGCGACTCTGTCTGTTCAGTCCGGCATGTCAACACCGGACTTTGGCTGACCTACCAGACTGGCGACTCCAGGAGGAGCAAAGAGCTGCATAAACAGGTGAATTCAGGTGCCTGATGGAGGTGTCATGTAGCGTTGTGGCATCCTGGAAACGTAAACCAACCAGATACTCTAGTTTCTTTTCATGAATTAAGGTTTCGTGCAGACTCCAGACCTACGAGCAGGCTTTGTTATCCTTTTCAGGCCATCCTTCATTCAGAGGGTCATATGGATGACGGACTGACGTTCTCTCACTCTCAAATCGAGGAATCTAAAGCAGCGGGACTCATTCGAAGCTCAGCTCTGATTCTACGATGGTTTATAAGGTAGAAATCGTAATACCCCAGGTTCTGACCGGATTTTCACCAGCAAATAAGAATACCTCCAATGTACGGCTGTCCAGTTGCACTTTAATTTGTTTCATTTTCCCCCTTTCTCAGGGGACTGGATGAACTCACGCACAGAACTGACACAACAACATCGGATCTCCCGACAGACGTGCTCCTTTTGAGTTTGCGTGATTTGATCAGTTACTTTCGGCTGCCTGACAACTGCCAGAGTCAAAAATCCAGACAGAGCAGCATCCAAGCACTGAAGAACAGACAGAACCTGTTTCAGGAAGAGGTATTACTTTCACGGTATACTCTATGGTTTGAATGTTTTATTGACTCGTTCTCTCTTATTGACAAGTCTGCAATTTTTCAGGGTGTCATCGCCTTGGTCTTAGACTGCATCGGCCGCCTGCATATGTATTCCAGCGCGGCTCATTTCACAGAGGCAGCCGGAAAAGATGCTGGACTAGTATGGCAGACCATCCTAAGCTGTCTTTACGAGCTTCTGGGTAAAATAACGCATCCAGATTGGTTGAATTAAATAAGCAATAAGACGTTGATATGCACTTTTTAGGTACAAAGCTATCAATTCACACTCCTGCTGAAGAAATCGGAAGAAATTAGGCCGATCTAATCATTTCTGTATTTTTTTGCACAATTTTAGCTGCACTTATTCGAGGTAATCAGCAGAACTGCTCTCAGTTTTCCGGTTCTCTGGACTGGCTTGTCAGCCAAATCGAAAAACTCGAGGCCTCGACTGGTAGGTTTCGGTCATTCGTTAATTTTAGGCTTTTACGTAGAGCTAGGAGATTAATAATGTAAGATTGAATACTTGTATCTTTGGTGCCAATAATTGTGGCACTTACTGCATGTATCATTTTTTAATAAAAGTAATGTTTGTATTAGTCCCCCCCCCCAAAAAAAATGGATTGAAAATAGACATTAAAAAAAACAGAAAAACATATTAACAGATAATATTTAGATTGTTTTAATTGCACCTGGGCAAATTTTACTTACAAAGCAAGCGTTTCCGTTGGGTATGACGTGCTCGTGTGGCACAACATGATTGAAAAAAAAACTCTGTGATTCTGGTTTCGAATCTCAGCTGTTCCGTCAGCCGGTTGGCATCAATTGGCTATGATTCGTCATGGTGGGGTTGAGTTATGAAGGGCATCCGGTAAAAAAAACTTCTTGAAAGCAGCCAACAGCCAACAATGAACGACTTTTACTACTATAAATGTATTGTAATGTATGTAAAAGAATAATACCTGTCTTTCTATTCTGGTCTCTTTTCCTCTTTTTAGGAATCCTGGAGGTGCTGCACTGTGTGCTAATGGAAAGTCCAGATGCGTTGAATTTTATCAAAGAATGTCATATCAAGTCAGTCATGTCACTCTTAGATAAGCACGGACGGAATCCCAAGGTGCCGCTCAATCAGTTGTACATTATTTTAATCTGGACTGAAATTTTGAATGGATCCGTGCTTGGAATGTGTGTGTTTGTGTTTTCAGATCTTGGAGGTGCTGTGTGCGCTGTGTGTGAGTCACGGGACGGCCGTGCGCTCAAACCAGCACTTGATCTGTGATACTCTACTCCCCGAGAGAGACCTACTGCTGCAGACCAGGATGGTCAGCCAGGTCGCCAGGTAAAAAAAATGCATCAGATTTGACTGATGCGGCATTCAGAAGAACAGAGGGAACATAGGGACAGCCAGCAGGTGAAATAAAAACCTTTTAGTGCCACTCTGGCAGCTACTCGGTCCACCAGTAAGTTAGAACCAATAAGTGCAATTTGTCAATCTGTGTCCCCTTCCTGCCGGTCCGGGCATTACACCTCTGGAACATGGACAGAGCATTAATCATCTTGACCGTAATGATAACAAATTCATCAAACCGTTGTGTGTGTTGCATCAGTGTCCGGCCAAACATTTACCTCTGCATGGGAGATGACTCCGCCCAGTACAGGAAGTGGTACTACGAGGTGGTGGTGGAGCAAGCGGAGTCATTTGTGACCGCCGAGCCCACTCACCTAAGGGTGGGCTGGGCATGTACCGTTGGCTACCACCCGTCTCCAACCGGAGGTTACGGCTGGGGCTCGAACGGCGTCGGGGACGATCTCTGCTCGTACGGATTTGACGGACTGCACCTGTGGACCGGTGAGCAAAGGCAAAATCCGAAGAGAATGTTTCTTTTGCTAATCAGTTTTCTTTCCCTCAATCCGTTCGACTCAGGAATGACCGAACACCAGAACTGGTAATACAATTTAGAACTGGGACACAAGTTGTTATATGATGGGGGCGCGGTGGACCCAAGAGCAGTTTATTACTCAAGGTTCATCTTTTCACAAGTTTATATTAAACACAGGCGTGGATTATTTTGTCCCTCCAATTAACCTGCTGCATGTTTTTGGACTGTGGGAGGAAACCGGATCACCCAGCGTAAACCTTCTTGGTGTGATGTGACAGTGCTACACACTAACGCCACCATGATTCGGTATTAACCAGGAAAATATTGTTTGAAGTGTTCTTGGGTGTCCACAGTATGACAGCTGAATTTGAACCAGTGACTTAGTGCACCAAGGATTAGTGCGTTCCCACTGCTCTACGGTAAGAGCAGAGGCACAGGTGGAAAAAGCCTTCAAGAAAAAAAAAGGCGGGAACGGCAAACAAAGGAAGCGCCAAAAATGTTGTGCTCAAACAAAAGGAGACAATATTACTAAATCCAACTAAAACTGTTCTCAATCTTGAGGCTGGGAAGACTCCTTAAGGCAAAATGTAACTTCCTCAAAACAATAAAACTTAAAGAACCCTTATGTTCCACTCACTCCTTTTAACTGTTTTTCTTTTGCTTCAGTAGAGTTTTCAATCTGTTCTTCATATTTTTATATTTGATATAATTACTAATTGTTTATTTCTTTTTCTTTGCTTTTCTCCCTTTTAATTTACTTATTTAGTTATACGTTATTTTCTTTTCTTTTCTTTAAAAAAAAAACACATATACCCACCGTTGCTAATAGCGTAACTCTGCCTCTCTACAGAGACGCACCTAACAAATGTTTGAGTTGACTTTTTATGTGTTTCTAAGTAGCTGTGATCAGCTATAATTAACGCCTGGGCTTCTGGGAAACTGAGTTCTGAGAGCTGTTCTCAGCTGCTCTATTTTTGCACCCCACCAGCTGACCTCCTACATACGTGCATCTATAAATGACTTTTTTAACTTATTTAAACTCACAACAAAATATATCTTGGTATAGTTTTATACTTCACCAAATGCTGCACCTTGTAACTACAATGAAGCACATTTGCTAAGGTTTACAGGGATAAGTGTGTGTGAGTGAGTGTGTGTGTGTGTGTGTGTGTGTTAGAGCAAATTCCTTGTAAAGTCGGATTCTGATTCTAACGTTAATAAAAATATGTATTTTGAAAATCGATCCAATCGTTATTTTTTGTACTAGACATCATTGCAAATATTGCACATTTGCCAAGATTTACAGGGATAAGTGTGTGTGTGTGTGTGTGTGTGTGTTAGAGCAAACTCCTTGTAAAGTCGGATTCTGATCCTAACGTTAATAAAAATACGTATTTTGAAAATCTATCTAATCGTTATTTTTTTTTAACAGACATCATTCCCCCAGTATGTTTCTCGTGTAATTTTCTGAACAGTTAAGTGATTAAAAAAATTTTTTTTTTGGTACTGGGGTCTGTCTCATGGCATAGGTGGCATTGGGCGTAAGGTCAGCTGGTCCGATCGGCGCCTGCTCAGGAAAGACGACGTCGTCAGCTGCTGCCTGGACCTCGGTGCACGCTGCATTTCCTTCCGTGTCAACGGGCAACCTGTGCAGGGAATGTTGGAGAATTTCGGAGTCGACGGACTGATGTTTCCGGTCATCAGCTTCTCGGCTGGAGTCAGGTACTCATTGAAGTAGTTGACCCTAGCTCCTTCCCTCCGGATATTAGCTGCCGTGGCCTGGTCGTTAGAGAACCTGGCTTGTGATCAGAAGTGCCC
>JAYDZG010000011.1:983878-1000171 GCA_034509265.1 Microcambeva bendego
ATTCAATGAGAATATTTCATTCATTCAGATCTAGGATGTTTTATTTGAGTGTTCCCTTTATTTTTTTGAGCAGTGTACATAAACTAAGTCAAGATTTGTGCTTTTTTTGGTCGAAACGTTTTAGAAATACTGAGCATTAATATAGCTCAACTGCAATTGGTGATCCTCCAGCTGTTGAAGAATGTGTTAAAGTGCAACATTATAGAAGCGTATGCAAGCGATAAAAGTCGGGGTTAGAATCAACCTGTAATGTTAAAAAAAAAAAAAACTTCTCCATGATCCTAAGTAATCGAGTATCACTCTCTCAGATGAACGCATTGCTGAATTTTCGGGAGGACCAGCATGACTGCGCCTGTCCGGACGATGTCAGAGATCTGCTTTGGGATTTCCACTTGGACCTCCGAGACCACTGTGGTGAATGAGAGATCACAAACTTCTTTTGTACTCTTAACCATTCAGTTCCACATTGATAACGATAATAACGAAATGTGTGCTGCAGGAGTCGGGGCAGGCGAGGAGTTAACGAAGCTCACGGACAGAATGGTGCACCCGAAGAGGGCGATGCCCGGTGTGGTCGAAGACCGTGTTGTGACTAAGCCCCGTACGGATTGTAATCTTATTTACGATCACAAAAAACAAAGAAAATTACTTTTTAAAAAACAACAACTTTTGCCCCGTTAGTTTCTCTTCAGTGCCTGATCTCCAACACCGTGATACGCTGGGCTCACGAGGGTCTCATGACAGATGTGCTTCTGGTCCGGGCTGCGTTCGGCCTCCTGCACCTCCAGTACACCGGGCTGCCCGGCAAGATGCTTGGCGCCCTGGAGAAAGCCTACTGCGTCAGCCCGAACGCCGTCGAGGACACGCTTGGCCTGCAGGAGGCGCTAGGACGGATCCGCTCACTGCTCACAGCGCAAATGGGCAGAGAAGAAGAGGAGCTTATGATCAGAGGACTCGGGTAGGCACCGAGACACAAGGGAGTAGTGCAGGTCCCAAGCCCGAATAAATAAGTAGTTTCGTCTCAGGAAGGGCATCCGGTGTAAAGAAAAACAACCACCCCCTTTTTATCTATCTATAGCAAAGTTTTTTTTCTATTCCCTACTTGTAACTCAGATCCCATTTCCTTCTTTCCTCAGAGATATCATGAAGAATAAAGTGTTCTACCAGCAGCCGGACCTGATGAGAGCGCTGGGCATGCACGAGACCGTCATGGAGGTGATGGTGAACGTTCTGGGCTCCAGAGATTCCACGGTATCCGCAGTTCTTTCAGTTCTGCCAGACACCTCGCTTTCTTACTAGTCGGTGCTTTACAAGTCGGGCTACTCCTACACAATTGTACACATTAAACATCATAAATAATTTATTAATGCGTGAAAACTACTTCAGTGAGAGCGGCACTTCGCAAATGATGGCACATCCGACGCTCACATAGCGTTTAGATCTGAAGATGACTTAGTAGGAGGATTATAAGTAATCTACAATTTAGAACAGAAGCTTCTCGGGAGCGAGTCTAGGCCGAGAGAGAGCACACATACTGTATTACCCAATTTTATAAAACATGGCTGAACAACATACTGCCTAAGCACCAAAAAATCCAAAACTATGTTTCTTTTAGTGAGAGAAATGGGTTTTTTTTCAATGCATTTTTTTCAATGCACCCGTTACGGTACCGGCAGGGTCGGTGTTACAGATCGCCCTCCCCTGAGGGTTTAAGTGGCGAGGAGCCTTATTTGGGCTGAGTGCTTGCACCTGGTGTTCCCATTTAATTCAGTTTGGCGCCACCACTTTACATGTGGACACGCACGCCTCAGGTGCCCTGGTCAGGTTCAGATCGTTATGGACTATGTATGGCTGAAAGGTCGGTGGTTATGACAGTTTGAAGTTAGAGACAGACCCGGTTTGGCAGCCGCCATCCAAGGACCAAACTAAAGGCTGCGCCACTCATTGCTCCCACTCCAACCTTCGCATTCCTGTATGAATGACCTACTAAACTTCCGTTTTGTTGTACTTTGATTTTGAATTTCTCACTACCTACTACAAGCCGTGTTTTATTATATGGTTTTTTTTTCTCAAATTATGTTATTTAATTTTATTATTATTATTTTCTTTCTGTTCCCATATTGTCCATGCTTCCATGTGATCATTTCATGCTCTTTTTAGACGTTCCCTTAATATTTCAATGGAGAAGAACCTCACATTTCCAACATAGCATTAAATATAAAATTAACTGAAAAACTTTCTAAAACATATTTAATTGTAGTTTTTTCCTTGTTTACTGCAGAGTCAATTCGGGCAGATGTTTAAATTTTACAATGTTTATAAGCCGACAATGAGACAAAAGAAAGTCGAATGTCAGGCGAATATCGAATATAAAACTAACTTCACCACGGTTCCCTCATGAGCCTTACAGAAAAGCAAGCCTTATTATTCTCTGTCTAGATCTTAATTATCTCGTTCCCACAACTTAATTATGTTGTTTGCACCCCTTAATAAGTCGTGGTCATGCATTCCCCTGCGTTAATAAGGCGTAGCTATACTTTTTTTTTTACAAGTCGTCACCTTAGGGGCTCTGTACATTTCGAATGATTTTAATGTTTTTTTTGCCTTGCTCATCAGGAAATCGTGTTTCCAAAAATGGTGGCACACTGCTGCCGCTTCCTGTGCTATTTCTGTCGGATCAGCCGACACAACCAGAAGTCCATGTTTGATCACCTGAGCTACCTGCTGGGTCACGGCAGCGTCGGAATCGGTACACCCGCTCACACCCGCTTCTCAGTTTCTTTTCCTCCACGCAGTGCGTTCAGGCAGGAACTCGTTCATATACGATGTGTGTGTATGTGTGTGTCCTCAGCATGTCCTTCTATGCGAGGCTCAACTCCTCTGGATGTGGCCGCAGCTTCCGTGATGGACAATTACGAGCTGGCGCTGGCACTCAAGGAACCAGATCTGGAGAAGGTTTGATGTCATCGCGTCTCACCTTAAGTCTCATTTTCTTTCTCATTTCATCATCATGTTCTCCATGTGTCCGTGCCAGGTCAACGTGAGTCACCGAATCGTCTGGTAGTTACCCGGCCACTAGGGTGCACAAACCGGTGCATTGTAGTGCTGGTCCCAAGCCGGGTCATGACAGGAATGGAAAATTATGCCAAGTAAATTATCCGGCACAAACCGGCGACAGGTCGATGGGCACCCAAGACTCATTCATGCCAGGGGACTTAAAGGTTATGTTTTAAAATAATTCAGCCCATAACTTGGGCAAGCAGTAGTCTAGTGGTTAAGGTACTAGCCTAGTAATCCAACCGCAGCTAGGTTGCTGCTGTACGGCCCTTGAGCAAGGCCCTTAACCTTTTACTGCTCAGACAGTATACTACTTTACTAACTAATTTAAGTCTTTTTGGATAAAGGCGTCTGCTAAATGCTGAAAATGTAAATATAATGTAAGCCAGATCATCACTTCAAATTAAAAGGCGCCTCAGTGAGAGCGTTTTACGAAATTGGAGAATTTACATGCTGCCGCTAGAATGCTGACTGGTATGAGGAAAAGGGAACCTAGTACTCCAGTTCTGGATTCCTGGTTCATGTAAGGATCCAATTGAATACATTTAGGAGTTGTAGATCCAGAGTGAAGCTGAAGGATGACCGAGCCTTTTTAAACTTTAAATCAAGTCTGAAAATGCAGCTTCAGCTATGTTTGCATTGTATAGCGCCTTGGTTCATGGGTCATCTCTGGACATAATATTCACCAATAGAAAGGAAGGGAAGGGATGAGAGAAGGGACTAGGAAAGGGAAAAGAAAAAGAATAAGGAAAAAAAAGAAAATAGAGGCAAAAAACGAAACCAAATGAATAGATAAAAGAGCAGATAAAGAAGGTTAGCAGTTCTTCAAGGTATCTTCAATCGATGCATTTGTTGGTGCAAGTTAAGAGTCAGTTGCTCTGGTGTTAGTACTGTTGTGATTTGGTTCATCCAAAAATGAACCGCTTGAACTTGAGGGGTCGACCATAAAAGTCTGGTCTATTTCCTCTGCCCTTATCCTGTTCGATTACAGGTGCGGCTCTTTGGTGTCTTCACACTTCATCGACTCGGCAGTTTTCACACTGGATGAACATCCTGTCAAAACCCTCCTATTTACAAGGCATGCCGATCTGTGCATGCTAGATGCCTACAGGGCAGTTCAGTGTCTCCAATTAACCCGGTGGCATGTTTTCAGACCATGGGACGAAACCCTCACGGACACAGGGAGAACATGCCACGTTTTACATTGAAGCACTGAGTCGATATCATAGTTCAAAATCTCTAAAACTTGGAATCGCTAAAACTTGGCCTGCAATTGTTTTATTCAAAGTTTCCTTAAAACTCGTTTTGTTTTTTTATCCTTGAATTTGACACACAGTATTGAGTCCCACTAAATTATTATTATTATTGTTATTGTTTAACTCTCTTCTTTTTCTTACTTCTTTTTAATACGTTATGATTCTAATTGTTCTAATTGGCCTTATGTCATGAAAGCTCGGCTACATTGTGAATGAGGACTTACCTTAACGTACTTCAAGCTGAAATAAATAAAAGAAAATGACACGCGTCATTGGTTGACGTCATTTTAAATGTGTTTAAATGTGAATAAATCTGGAGGATAGTCCATCTCACAGCGTATAAAAGTCATCAGGTCGGAGCTGTCTGGAAGCAAATTAGATGGGTGGTCCTCATACTAAATGTTCAGGCCTATGACTCTACAGATGTGCTCGATTCAAAGCCTAAACATGTTTGTTGAAGCACATCCTCGTGTCTGTGTAGGTGGTGCGGTATTTAGCGGGCTGTGGCTTACAGAGCTCTGCGCTGCTGGTCTCCAGAGGATACCCGGACATCGGCTGGAACCCAGTGGAGGGCGAGCGATACCTCGACTTCCTCCGCTTTGCCGTGTTTTGCAATGGTAACACCCGACCTAGCGCACTCGGCATCGCTCCTCCGCGCCATAGCTGACCCTGTGTCTCTCCCCGTGCAGGCGAGAGCGTAGAAGAAAACGCCTACGTCGTCGTGAGGCTCCTCATCCGCCGGCCCGAATGCTTTGGCCCCGCCCTTCGCGGAGACGGTGGAAACGGGCTTTTGGCTTGCATGGAGGAGGCGATCAGAATCTCGGAGGAGGAAACTGGATGTGGCTCCCAGAAACACGGATGCCTTGCCGGTGCACTGTATGTCCCTTCAGATCCTTGTTTTCGTTGTGGATCGGGTCCGATCTCTCGGTGAATCTGACCTCAGTCGTTTTGTGCTCGCACAGGGACGCTGTTCGCGATGGCGACGATGACGTCATACACACAGGTCACGCCGTCATGACATTCTACTCCGCCCTGATGGATCTGCTCGCCCGCTGCGCTCCCGAGATCCATGTGAGCCTCGCTCAAGGGCCCAACAGGGGCAGCATGGATGTGTTGGCCCTAAGGAACACTGACATAGAGAGAACATACAAACTTCACACAGAAAGGACCTGGAACGCCCTGTCTTGGGACTGAACCGGGACCTTCTTGCTGTGATTCTTGCTACTACTTATTCATAATATTAATAATAATAATAATAATAATATGTAAAGTTAACTATGATTGGTATGTACCAGTGACCGGGTAAAGATCTTGAAATGTCGTGTAATTCAGTTGTAGCTTATTTTTTCGCTACTGGACTAGTAATCAAAAGGTTTGTTAGGCCCTTGAGTGAGGCTTTTATCCCTCAATTGTTTATGTACTATACTGTCACAGTAATGTTAGTCACTTTGGATGAAAGCGTTTGTGTGTGTGTGTAGCTGATAGAGGCCGGTAAATGTGAGGCTGTCCGAATCAGGGACATCCTAAGATCTCTGATACAACTGAAGGACCTCGAGGGTGTCATCAGCATCCCCTTTGCTCTGCCCTACATAGAGAAAGGTGCGCTCGTTTTAAAAAATACTTCCCTATAATTTCATGTGTACAGTCTTTGTACATTTTTATATGTTTATTTTTGTTTTGGTTGATCGTAGATGGTTCTGTGATGGAGCCGGACATGTCCAGATGTTTCAGTCCAGAACATAAAGCATCCACGGTGCTGTTCTTGGACCGAGTGTATGGCGTCCACGACCAAAACTTCCTGCTCGGTCTCCTGGAGCAAAGCTTCCTTCCAGATCTGCGAGCGGCTGTGAGCATGGACGCTGTCAGTGTCATGTTCCGTTTTATTTACGTATCTTATAATGTGGAGATTTAGGTATGCGTCAAAATCTTTCATTTTGGTTTCATCTTTAGACGGACCTGGGCGGGACAGACTTGGCTCTGGCTCTGAACAGGTACTTATGCGTGGCCGTTCTGCCTCTCTTAGCAAATTGCTCATCTCTGCTGCGTGACCTCTGTCCAGTTCGGACGGGGACAGTGGACGACTTCCTACAGGCGCTCTACACGCTCTCCAAAGCGGGCAGCCTGACCAAGGCCCAGCGCGATGCCATACAGGCCTGTTTGCTCTCCATCTGTGGGTGGGTGTGGACATTATTGCTTTTACTTGTAATTAATGTACTCAAGTCAAAGTATTCATAATCTGGTAAAATAATAAGTCAAGAAAACGTTGAAGTATTCATATTTTTTACCTAAGTAGTAGGGTAAAAGTTCATCACAGTTCATGTACTTTAAGTCAAAAAGTAAAAGAAATTTTAGAAAAAAAATTATTTAAATTCAGATTAAATATCTTATCTAGTCATGACTTATTTAATACACATTGAAAGAGGAATTGCAACAAAATTTGACCGTTTCAAAACATTTAGTATATTCTTGCTTTAAAACAACCAGCATGTTGAAAGGTTTTGCCTTGTGATCACTTCTGTCCCATCTGATCGTATATTCTAAACACAGGACAATATACTTGTCCAAAATGCTGCAGTTGTGCACCTTTCTTTGGTAAATATTACTAAAGTAATTTTGTCCGTCTAGTTGTTTTTTTTTATTAAATGTAAGCCCAGTTTGAATAAATGTCACATTCATTTAAGTGTTGTTAAAATTAGACTTTTAGAATTTTGGTAACATCGAAAAACGAACCTGTAAAATGCGTTTAATTGTAGGCAAAAAAAAAAAATCAAAATCAAAATTCCAATGCTTTTAAATATCGAAGTCTGATGACACAAATTTACTTCCATATTCCTGCTCGGCATGTTGTTTCCTTCCTGCGGTTCCTTTTTCAGTCAGCAGATGGCGCAAGGTTTCGTTCATACTGGGTTACTGCCATTCGGCCATGAATAATAAGATTTGGATTCGTGTAAGTATAATTTGCGTAGTTAAGTATATTTTATGGACTAGAAATGTATTTCATTATCAGGAAGTACATATCACACTAATTATTGTTTTGTGTGCTAAATATAAGTGCAACAAATATGTATAAAATGAAATAATTACAAGTACATTTTGACCTCATTAGTACTTAAGTGTACTTAATATACGTATACTAAATTGTAAAAATATTTCAATTGATATTGAGTGTATTAAAGTAAAGTATACTATCCAAAAAACAAACAAATGTGACAGAAATACTCAAGTAACTTACAGATACAACTTAAGAACAGTAAGGAAATAAATTTACTTTGTGACTTAGCACCTCTGGTAAAGAATAACGTGTGTATAAAAAATGTTTCATAGGAAACTGAAGCCATCCTCATTGCAGCTTTTACTGCGACATTTTGCACTTGACGTTCCTCAGCTCACCGACTACTCCAAGATGCCGCTCAAGGTCCACATTATTCCTTTGATCTTTGTTTATGACCGACCAAGACGTTTCTGTTGCGTCGCCTTTTAATGGTGATTCGAATTACAGCTGCTAACGGAGCATTACGAGCAGAACTGGAATTACTACTGTGCCAACGGACAGGGCAGGGACGAGGAAGAACTTCAGCTGGCTAGGAAACTGTTCTGGGGCGTGTTCAGGGCTCTTAACAGAAAGGTCAGTAAATAATTGGCCTCAGAATCTTGGCTTTGTCCGCACTGTGTATCATACAGAGCCACCAAGTCCTTGCTCAAGAGTCCAACTGTCCAAGTTCATCACTGTGTGTGTGTGTGTGTCTCAGACGTATGACGCCGAGCTGTTCGAGCTCTCGGTTGGATGTCTGGTCGCTGTGTCCGGCGCCGTTCCTCCAGATCACATCAATCCGAGGCACCAACACGGACAGAACACACACTCGTCACCCAACAGTGATGGAGGATTTGATCCTCAGCCTCTCGACACCTCCAGGTGAGAGCATGTTAACCTTTAACTGTGTGTGTGTGTTCTCTCTTCAGCTAGCGTTGGGTAAGAAGGATTTGGGCAGGATGAGGATGACTCATTTCTCACTCGCCAAAGGAACAAATGGAACCATAACCATACAATTATAAGCAATATCTGAAAAATCACTGGTTATCGCCATGGGTCTTAAATATGTAATGGAGGTAATCTGGAGACACCAAGTCGTCCACGAGTGTGTTTGATATAAACTTGTGTACTGATGTATCTTCTTGGATGAATAACTACCATGTGTCTGTCATAAATGTTACCAAAGCATAAAACATGCCCTTAAATCCTAATAAACAAACATCTTTAATGAGGATTTAGTGGTTATATTATTTATAGTGATTGATGGATGGATAGATACATTAAAAGAGATAGATTAACGGAGGATATATATTGGCAGGGAATCAAACCCGGGTCAGCTGCTTTGTGAGGCTTCCACACTGACCACCAAACGCGGACGGCTGATAGATATTTAACGATTAACGATCATATCTCATTCCTGTTTTTCAGTGTGTCTGTTCCTGTGGGGCTGGAGTCCATGATAAACAAGTTTGCCGAACACACACACGAGAAGTGGTCCCTTGAGAGGGTACGACAGTTCAAAATATGCCAATGCTTTCATTTCTAATGAGCGCTTCACTGCAATCATGACTCCATTAAAGCCAGTAGTGAGTCAAAGGAGCTGACGTTGGTATGTTCTCCGTGTTTACTCCTGACCATGCTTACCCTAATTGAGAGCCGTGACTAACACCCCCCCAACACATCCAGAGAGGCCAGTATATAAGTGAATCGGCTTTGTGTAAAGAGAGGTGCTCCCCAATCCCCACCATCAGTCAGCCAGCAGAGGTCCTTGAGGTTTCAGCTTTGTGTTAGCATGTTTTTTGTTTGTTTGTTTGTTTTTTATCGCTGTTCAACCGGTCTGAAGAGTTTGACATGTTCTCTTGTGTACCATAGACGTATTCCCGACTTAAGTGCAGTGTTTATGGCTGGTGACAATCCTGCACAAATCATAATACAGATGAATAAGTTCACTTGAATAGATCGTGCCGATATGTGTCGTGTTTATGTCGACTGTTTTCACCTTGCTTTTAGTTTGCCGATGGTTGGGTACACGGGGAGCAGCTGTGCGAGAGCTCCAAGGTCCACCCACGTCTCAAACCCTACAGAGCACTATCAGAGCGAGTGTGTACCGGCACAAACACACATTATTATCGTTCGTTAGCATCGGTATGCTCGGTTTGACGTTTGTGTGGCCCGTGTCTCAGGATAAAGACAGCTACAGAGGACCCATTCAGGAGACCGTGAAGATCATGCTGGTCTTGGGTTGGACCATCCAGAGGACCAGAGAGGGAGACTCAATGGGCCTCCGCAAAACTGCCAGGCGCATTTCACAGTCTGGACAGGTGATATCATGGGTCAAGTCAAGTACTAAGACGTTTGTCTGGTTTTCTTCTTGTGACGTCTATCCACCCGTCTGCGCAGCTATCGTTTGAAGGGACATCCATGTTCAGTCCTAAACCTGTGGACACCAGCGACGTCACACTGACCTGGGATCAGCATGTAAGTCTTTTGACCGCATCAGAATGTCCGATTAATTTGGAGGGTGCTCAGCTAAGACTGAACGGTCTCGTGGACTGTGTTGCAGAGCATGGTGGAAGAGCTAGCAGAGAACTTCCATGACGTCTGGGCCAAGAAGAAACAAGAGGAACTGCAGGCTAAAGGTTTCCGTACATTAAAGTGTCTAGGATAAAGAAAATTGTCCATAAGTCGAATGAATGAATGTAACTAAAAGTGTCAAACATGACGTAATCCAAATAAACTAACAAATCAAAACTTAAAGTTTGAAATTAAATTACGATCTATGTTTTTTCTTTTCATGCTTTATATCATGAATCCCAGTACAATATCAGAAGAACTCTCTGAAACAACATCTAATTAACGAAAACACGTCTAATAAATTGCCTCGTGTACTGAGGGATCAGAACGCCCGGTTCAAGCCAAGCAAGTGCTACCTTGTAATATCTTTGTGTGCCCAGTAGGGGGCAGTCACGCACTGCTCATGCCGTACGAAGCTCTACGCAACGGCGAGAGGAGCAGGATCAGAGAGAAAGCCCATGACATGCTCAAGTTCTTTCTGGCGAACGGATACACTGTGCTGAGGTGCGTAATAACAGGTCCAAACTGTCCGGTACAAGAGAGTCGACGTAGATCGAGCGGCCCCAGTGCTAAAAAGTCTCTGGAACCCAACACCTCACACCTCACACGTCTCAGTTAAGTTTTATCTTTCAGAGAGAGGAAGCCCGCAGACTCAGACCACCCTTGCATCTCCGGACGTTTCGCATACCGACTCCTCCAAGAGGCACTCGATCTGACTGATCGGATGCAGGAACAGTCGCTGAAGCAAGGTATGAAATCATTCTGCTAGAGGGAAACATAATCAGAACCAGGACAAGATCAGCACTCGCGGGACATTCACGGGACATCTTGGAAGCAGATTTCCTTTTCATACATTTGATGTGAAAACCATATTAAAAACATAGTCTGATTTAAACACAAAAAGTTTGATGAACCAGATAAACAACAGTCTTACCCAGTCATGTCAAACTTAATTTTTCTGCTCCTGGTAAAATAAAACATAAAACACAAAAAATGAAATGGGAATCCTTCAGCACCAGAAAGAGCTAGGAGACCACTGACGAGAGATGGTGATGGCCGGCAGAAAGGCAGAGGTGACCACAAGCAAAGCAGTGTTTGGTCCGGCTGGAGTGGGAGTGATAAATGGGACAGCCTTCAATGCGGTCCTCAGATGGCAGCTCCCAACCGGATCTGTCCCTATCTCCAGAACCATCATAACCTCTGGCCTTTCAGCCGTACACAGCTAACTCCAGGACACCTGCATACGGGTGAAGTGTGCGTCTGTCGCAAGTGGTGGCGCCAGACTGAGTGCTGCACCCAGAGTTAAAGGGGAATGCCAGGTGCATGCAGTCAGCCCTATTAGGGCTGCCAGCCACTTTAACCACTTAGGGGATGGCGATCTGTAACATCAACCATGCCGGAACCCGAACCCCTAAGGGACAGCTCCTGAGGTCCCAAGGCTATCTGCCTGGTTCCTCCAAGGGGAGATGGGGTCCAAAGACGAACTGCCTTGTTGCAGCATGAATATGTATGTATGTGTCCCTCATGTGGTGCGTTGCCCCTTGACGAGAGGCACTGCAGAGGCAAGGGACCCCCACAAAATAGGACCTTCTTCCCTCCCGAGGATCCCTATGTGTAGTCCCGCAGCTTCTGCCAGATAATTACCAGGCATAAATGGCATGGCTGGCATCCATTCCCACCAGGAAATAATGTCCAGTGGCCGGCAAACAAGCCGGAGCCTAATCAGGGGCAGATGCCCATGCTCGGGGAAGAACCGCACTTCGTCAGGCAATGGGTGGCACAGCCAACATCTGAACCCTCTAACGGGGCAGGCAGCCATGCTCAGGGAGAGAACCACCCCCCTCCCATGGCTTCAGGAACAGGAAGGAAAGGGTTCAAAACCTGGTGAGGGGTTCTGGCGGGCCGACACGGCTCAGACCAGGATCAAAGCCTACAGTGCCCCCTAAGCACTGCATCACTTGAGGCACAGGGCCCTCACCCTCCAAGGTTGCGGGCCTTGGAGGAGCGATGAGAAGATGCTGGGCTGACTCCTGGTCGGCAGTGAGCTCCTCCATAAGACGAAGACACAGAGGACACAACCTGTGGGATGCAGGACCAGACTTGATTACCGCTGGTCCTGAGTCACAACTCCCATGATGAACAGTGCATTCCTCAGCACTATGTCTTATACTGGCTGCCACTTACTGTTATGAGGTTCAGGTTGCAGAATCATTCACAACTTTATTTCAAACAAAACCAAATAAAAACAGTGGTTATAAACGAGAAAATAAAAGGTACACTAAAGACAACCCTCGTGGTAGCTGAACCGCCACAGGTAGCGAGTGGGGCTCGGGGCTCGAACTGTGGTGTTCTCGGTGCGGCACAGACATGCTCGTGTTGTGCCACATGCGCTCAGAAGCCTGTAGCATGGGTGGCTGTTATGAGACACAGGAAAGTACTGGCTTTGCCACCAACCCTCGCTCCTGGGAAAATAAAAAATAAAACACAAAAAACTTAACAGAAATTAACAATGAGGTGCCCTGGATTGTTGAGCCAGTGGCTCTTACCGTCCCTGTGATGGAGGGGAATCCTTCTGCTCCTCAGCCACCAGAGGGAGCCAGGAGGCCACTTACAGGAGATAATGAAGGCCGGCAGAATGGCGGAGGCAACCGCAAGCAAAGCGTTGTTCTGTCTGGCTGGAATGGGAGGGATGAACGGGACAGCCTTCAATGTGGTCCATCTCCTCAACCGCTGTAACCTCCGGCCTTTCAGGTGTACGTGTCCGAGCCCTGTTGGGCCCGGCTGATACCAAACTGACACTAACTCCAGGACACCTGCACGCAGGTGAGGCGTGCATCTGTCGCATGTGAAGTGGTGCCGCTGGACTAAGTGCTGCACCCAGCGTTAAAGAGGAATGCCAGGTGCATACAGTCAGCCCAATTAGGGCTGCCAGCCACTTAAACCACTTAGATCTGTAACATCAACCACGCTGGAAATTCATCCAGCGGTTGGGTACAATTACAGCCTTTGAGCAGATACAGGTTCTTAATTAATTTGCTTTCCTCAGTGGTAAAACCCACTGTACCTTAATTGTATCTTTCTAGCTTCTATTTTGCATTTTTTAAATAAAATTTTGGTCCGCTACTGCTGACCAGAAACAATTGCCATTAATAGGTAGGTAGAAATGTAGTTTGATAAGTAGGTAGGTTGATAGATTAATAGGTAGGTGGGTAGGTAGAAAGGTTGATAGATTGATAGGTGGCTGGGTAGGTAGGTTAATAGGTCGGTAGGTTGATAGATTGATAGGTAGGTTGATAGATTAATAGGTGTGTGGGTGTGGTTGGGTAGGTTGATAGGTAGGTTGATAGATTGTTAGGTAGGTAGGTTGATAGATTGGTAATAAGGTAGGTAGGTTAATAGATTCATAGGTAGGTTGATAGATTGATAGGTAGGTAGGTTGATAGATTGATAGGTAGGTAGGTAGGTAGGTAGGTTGGTAGGTAGGTAGGTAGGTAGATTAATAGATTTGTAGGTAGATAGATAGCCCGGCACGGTGGCTTAGAGGGTAGCACTGTCGCCTCACAGCAAGAAGGTCCTGGGTTCGATCCCCGGGTGGGTCCTTTCTGTGTGGAGTTTGCATGTTCTCCCCGTGTCTGCATGGGTTTCCTCCGGGTACTCCGGTTTCCTCCCACAGTCCAATGACATGCTACCAGGTTAATTGGAGACACTGAATCGTCCTGTAGGTTTACCCAGCCGTGTAACTGGGAACAACTGCACGCCGGTCCCAAGCCCGGATAAATGGGGAGGGGTGGAGAAAGCAATGGCAAACTACTCCATTATCATTGCCTTTACCGAGAGTCAGCTGCGACTAAAACGGATAATCATCATCATCAGATAGATAGCCAATAGCCATTGTAGATGACATAATACATAAGTACAATGGTTATGTTTTTGTGACAAAAAATGAAATGCACTTTAACTTGGCTACACGCTTGCAACGTGCTGGACAAATTTAATAATCACTTTAACTTAAACAAATTTAATTCTGAATGCAGCAAAAGTTTATTTATTTTTTTGACCCACAGTGTATTTACCGCTGGCAAACACAGTTGGTCAGAGGTTGAATGTTATCTCATGCACTACTTCATGCTACTTCAAGGCACAGACTTGAACGGTTGGATTTTCATTGAAGGAAATTATTATTATTGTTAGTCTGTTACAATTGAAATTGAGGCTACAAATTAGCAAAACAGCCTTCACAGTTCCACATTAATACCTTATTATTACTATCAAGCGGGATCTGTGAGTGAACGATGATAGAATTCCGAGAGAACGGAAGTGGAATGGCGAGGGATGGATGGGTGACGTAAACCTAGCTTTGCCTGTACAGACTTATGGCATGTTCTCCAGTCCGTGTCGGTTTCCTTCTATGTACCGAAAACGTTCAAGAGGTAGTTTGGCGGCTCTATGTACGTCAATTTGGTATGTAATATAGAAATTCTTAGTCATCATACGAAGTGTGGTAACTGATCACGTGTGTGTCTGTTTGCAGATGTCGCACAGACGAGAGGCCTGATGGGAAAAGTAGAAACCTCCCAGGGACAACAGATCAGATTCTTTCTCAAGGTCAGTGAGAGAAATCGTGCACTTTTTCCATTTTTCGATTATTATACTGAGACTGGCAATGAGGGTTCCCAGAGGAAACCCTCATTGTACAAACATGTCCGCTCTGTCTCGTCGTCTCTCAGGTCCTGTTGCCTCTAATCGATCAATATTTCAAAACCCATTGCCTTTACTTCCTCCCTGCCATGACGTGTCGACTAGCCAACACCGGCCATGCCTCTAACAAAGAGAGGGAGATGGTCTCTGGGTAACATCATCTTTTTTTCCCACTGCTTTATTGATGTTCTCGTCGCTCCCTTCACCCATTTTGCATCTCTTCCCTTCATCCTCAGTTTGTTCTGTAAGCTGGCAGCTCTGACCCGGCACAGGATCGGCCTTTTTGGTAAGAGTTGGCATCCAGATGGCACAAAGACACATCACATGTACACATAAATGTTATTTTTTCATGTTATTTATTAAGATATTGGATTTTACATTTTTAAATTAAATTTAAAACTACTTGTGTCGCCTCACAGCAAGAAGGTCCTGGGTTTGATCCCTAGGTGGGTTGATCTAGGTCCTTACTGTGTGGAGTTTGCACGAGTTTCCTTCGGGTACTCCGGTTTCCTCCCACAGTCCAAAGACATTTACCAGGTTGATTGGAGACCCTGAATTGTCCTGTAGGTACCTGCAATGGACTGGCGCCCGATCCAGGGTGTTACCATGTGCCTTGCGCTCTTTGAAGAGCTGGGATAGGCTCCAGCATCCCTCCCCGACCCTAATTAGGATAAGGGGTTAAAGAAAAGGAACTGAACTGATCTGAACTTGTAAACTATAAAATAAAGATTGAATAGGTAAAGTGTACGACTGTATTATTAGTTGCGTGTGATGAAAAATATTACTGACACTGCAGTAATAGATTTCTTTTCTTGGCTAAGACAAATCACAAAAATGTAACTATTAATAAACATGGTACTAACAACAATTGTAATAATAGGTAATTTCAACTAGAAATAATAATTACCACTATCAGGTTATTATGAGTGGAAATGTCCTTTTTTTAACTGTCAAAATTATGCCTTCAGAAGGGTAGTTCTGGTGTTTTTAATCTTGGCGATGTCCACTAACGACAAGAAAAAAAGTTCTGTTACTGCAGTGTTGTCGGACGTTACATCATTATAGCTCCAGACTTGAGTTTTAAATGTGTCCTGACAGTTTTAAGTTTTTTTTAATAGTTTTAAATATTGCGCATCACGCCACTAGATGACAGCATTTCACTGAAGCGGATTTATAAGTCGAGCCGAGAAGGGACGGGAAAGCAAATACAAGTCTGTTTCTCCTGCTTTCATTTATGATAAAGTTTTAAGGCATTTTGGTCCGATCTGCCCGATGAAAAGACATATCCAAGAGCTGATTTAAAATATGTTGCTTCGTCTCGACAGGTTCGGATGTACAGTGCGTGGTGAACTGTTTACAGATCCTGGCTCAGTCTCTAGATCCCAGGTAGAGGGAATTCAAAGCTTCATCACGATTGACAACGTTTCTGACCCCGAATCATTGACGTGGCCTGTTTGTTTCACGCGCAGCGCCGTGATGAGGACGGCGGCGTAGTGCATGCACTCGTTCTTTGAAGCCGCGGCGACGGACCTGGAGCTGGCGGCCCGAGGAGGAGACGGACCGGTCCTGACCTACACCACCGAAGTGCTCCTACCAGTCCTGACCAATCTGTTTCAACACGCAGCTCGGTGTCAAAACACAGATGAACTCATCGGTATTAAGCCCATTATATATATA
>JAYDZG010000011.1:1031214-1042262 GCA_034509265.1 Microcambeva bendego
TTGCTCAAGGGCACTTCAGTCGAGACCTGTCGGCTCTGACATTACAAAAATGTTTACTTTATTCATGGTTAGAGGATGGGTGAAGCCATTTCTTATCAAACAATGAGTTTTTCACTTATCACGAACTACCAGAAAAGACTTAGTGGTAATACACTGTAGAACTAGGGTGTATAAACTTTTGATCAGGGTCATTTGGGTAATTTCTGTTGTCATTATTTATTTAAATAGGGTGACCACAATTGTTTTGACAGTAAATGGCTTCACCCAACCACTAAACATAAATAATGTCTCTGAAAAAATGCTGAAAAATCATAAATTCTGGCAGGGTGCATTAACTTTCCATCCAAAACATCCTCCAGAGAATTTATTCAACAATGTTGTTTTTTTACCAGCAGAAATGCTTGCAATGACGATTAGCTTTGATTGAACTAACCAGCAGATGTCCAGAAATGGTGCAAAATCTACCAAAAAATGAATTTAACTTGTTAACTTAGCTTATCTAGCTAATAAATAACAATACAACGTGACGTGATCCCGCCACGAACCTACTCTACGTCCCCAAAAGCACATTCTTTTCTGTTGTACTCACAAATCGTGACACATGGCCGAGCTTCATCAGTTTGTCAAATGGCGTTCTGAATGAAGGCATGTGAAAACAAGGCTGACCCAGTAAACCCTTGGTACTTATGCTTTCTACGTACGGATCCACGAACTAACCGCTATTTGGAAGTGTGTGTTTCTATATTTTGCGCATCACTTCCACCCCGAAGATTCCAAAGCAGAGATAATAAAATAACGTCCTGACCCTTGAGGAATGAAATCCCGTCTGAGGAGGTTTTTTTATAGAAGGCAGGGAGCAGACAGGAGTGAGGCTTCAGGTTTTAATTGGACGCGTCGGTGAAAGTGAGAACTCGTACGTGACTCAGAAGAGCTGGTGGAAGAAGCAGCGTATGAATCGTGACTCCACCGCTCCTCCAGTCGTCTCTGTTGTGTGGGAATTAGAAAGGACACATGCAGATTTGCCAAGGGATGCATTCAAAGTAAAAGACAAAAGAAGTAAAACAAGGAGGGTCACGGATCCCTCTAGGGTCAAACAAAAAAGAAAGCAAGCTTAATGGAACATAGCGCAGGAGGTGCGTCACCACACTGAGCACTGGTGCGCTGGCTTTTTAGGGCTCCCCGAAGCAAGGTGCGGCTGTGTGAATCTCCCGGAGGGCTTGAATCCTTCTGCTGGAAGGAGAGACTGGTGTCCGAGTGCCGAGTCTGCGTTATTAGGCTCTGAGCTGATGTTAGGTCAGAGGGTTTCGTATCAGATGTAGGGATTCACCTCTGGCAGCTGTCAGTTAAACAAACGTATATTAGATTTATATAATAATGTCGATTGGAAATTATTTATTCATACAAAGAAGTAAGTGAACCCCCTGATTTCAGTCTCGGCTCATCTTTCATTGTAACGGTTTGACTAGAGCACACACATTTCATCTCTATGAGAGGTTACACCCACTGCCCACAGGGAAGGAAGGAAAGAAAGGGAAAGGAAGGAAGGAAGGAAGAAGGGAAGAGGGAAGGGAAAATGGGGAAGGGAAAAGAGGGAAAGGAAAGGAAAAGAAGGGAAGGACAAATACAAATCTTGGGATAGAAGTAAAGCACACAAATGAATCACATTCAGCTGAATCTTGTAGAGAAGAAAGAACAATCTGAACAGGTTAATAATAATACAAAACTAAAAACAATATCAATAATAATAATAGCAGTCAGAGGTGCTGGAGGTTTCAGTAAAGCATGCTGAAGTTCTGATCCAGCATGCTGGAGCTTTTGATCTTCTGGTGTTTATTAAAACTCATTTATCCTTTCGCTTCGGTCTCACCTGTAAATCTGATCCGCTGATCCGCTCCGTGATTTGGGTTCTGAGGTAAAAATGTTTTGGTAATTTTACCGGGATTCAGTCGGACCCACGCTGATGTTCTGGCAGCTTCTGAGAGACGATGCTTCAGAGATACAGTGGGTGAAGATCAGGGGGAAGATCCAAATGTGCAAATCCGGGGTGGCAAATGGTTATGAAAATGGTGGCAAATGAAGTGATACAAAGCTTCCACAAGGGGGCGCTCACGTGAAATAAAATAGTTAAATCTAATAATTTTAATTTCTCTCTACAACCTTCTCTATTTTTTGGTTTGTGACCCAGCTAAAAGTACTTGGGATTATGCAGAATTATAAAGTATGCAGGTTTTTTTTTTACTCAAGTACAGAAGTTTAAAAGTACATCACCGTAAACGTTATAAAGTTAAAGTAGTGAAAAGTCATTTTAATGAACAAGAAATTTCTTGATGAACATTAGCGCCATCATACAAATATTAAAATACTTATATGTACATTGGCATGGCACAGCACAAATTAGCAGCCATTGGAGACAGTCCTTAAAGAGAGTTTACAATTAAAAAAGGTAAATAAATAAATAAAACTAAAAATTAGAACAATAAATATGTTTATGTACTTGCAGCAAAAGTAGCAAGCCTGTTAAGGGAGTAGTGAGTAAATGTACAGTATTAAGTGAGAGAAATACTCAGGTAAAGTGTACAGATACCTGCCTCCTCAAGAGGAGCATTTTAACAAATCTTGAAATTTAGACATGCCCTGTTCTCGGTGTAGAGGGATCACCTGGTTTTCGGACTGACCCTCAGAACCCAGTACTGACCTCAAATGAGGCGATCTCCAGATTTCATGTGTGGGCCGACAAATATCCTCACCAGAACAAAGAGATTGTCTTCTTCTATTATCTGGTCATTAGAACCCTGGAGTAATTAAAGCAGGTTAACCGAGTTTCATTCGATTCAGTTTCTACCCACGTGGGACCGGGTGCTGAATGCCGTGGCAGTAATCACCCTGCCACAGATCCGCTCTCATTATTGCTCTGTCAGACGGGGCCAGGCGGCTTCATCCGACCTTTCTTCTGGGAGTTATTGAAGTAAAAAAAAAACATTCTGTTATTTCTATTAAAAGGACATATTTTGATGAAGCATTGTGTGGTCTTGATTTGCTCCTAAAGATAAAAAATGACCAACCTGAAAATAAAACTTCATCAAATACCGGGGGGTCTGGGTATGTGATGGGAACGTGACAGGTCTGTGATGGGTACAGGATTGGTACGTGATGGGTACGTGATGGGTATGTGTTGGGTATGTGGTGGGTATGTGTTGGGTATGTGATGAGTAAGTGATAGCTATGTGATGGTACGTGATAGGTATGTGATGGGTATGTGACAGCTACTTGATGGGTATGTGATGGGTACATGGTGGGCATGTGATGGGTACATGGCGGGTACATGATGGGTATGTGACAGTACAGGATGGGTATGTGATGGGTATCTGAGAGTGTGTGATGGGTACATGGCGGGTATGTGATGGGTACATGGCAGGTATGTGATGGGTATGTGACAGTACATGATGGGTACGTGACAGGTAAGTGATGGGTATGTGACAGTATGTGATGGGTATGTGACAGTGCGTGACTGGTATGTGATGGGTATGTGACAGTATGTTATGGGTACATGATGGGTATGTGACAGGTAAGTGATGGGTATGTGATATGTACGTGATGGCTATGTGATAGTATGTGACGGGTACATGATGGGTATGTGACACTATGTGATGGGTATGTGACGGGTATGTGATGGGTATGTGACAGTATGTGACGGGTACATGATGGATATGTGACAGTATGTGATGGGTATATGATGGGTATGGGATAGTATGTGACTGGTATGTGATGGGTACGTGACAGAACATGACGGGTACGTGATAGGTATGTGACAGTAGGTGACTGGTACATGATGGGTACGTGATGGGTATGTGATGGGTAAGTGAGTGGTACATGACATAATGGGTACTTAATGGGTGTGTGATAGGTACATGATTGGTAAAGAAAGAAAAAAGGATAGAAAGATAGAAAGAAGGAAAGAAAGATAGAAAAACACAGTTGGTGCAGATCTACAGCACAACAATAACTTGATGTTAAGGCTCCGGGTGTTAGCGTCAACCCTGGCTGCTCCATTTTTAACTCGCAACAGAACGATGTGTAGGAATAATTATGGGTAATAGATCATCGGCAGAGATTGGCAAGGCGCACGGAAACAAGGAAATATTACCAATCAGGTGTGAGCACTGGAATTATAATAAAAGTGACGGGTCATTAAGGATACCTGCTCCGTGTCAGTTCAATTATTCCCGGAGAGACGCACTGATAATTACAATCACTTCTTCGGAGTGGGAAAATAAAACGATGAGAAAATTATTCATGATGGGATTCGGGGAGAATGTTTGTTTCATTTTCTCAGATCATGCCCCCCTCCCCCTTTCTATTTATTTTTGCATTCTAGATCACTAGGCGGTGCACGTCTCGATAGTCGCTCGATAGTTTTGTCGGGAGACTCGCCTCGTTCTCGCCTTTCGATCTTTGTTCTAGTTCTTAGTTGTGACGCTGAAAGATGACAGAGATTGGGGATTGCCAATTCCCCACTCAGTTAGTCCGGTCATTCCACCCTACAAGGGCCTTGTCCTGAACACATAGAGACTCAAACCACCTCTGGATGGCTCTTCTCTTTGATCTTATACACACAGACTAAACAAATGCTCTCTAACATAAACGTTTCAGGGTTTTTTTGACTGCTCGCATGGGTAGACAAAACAATGTGGTACTTTTATTCTCGTGTTTAAAAACTCAGCCAGCCACTGTTTTTTTTCTGTCGGTTATTTTCGAAAGACTCCGGCGGTGAATCATCCATCACGCGTGACCGTGGCAAAGAGCTGAAATGAGCGAGCGCGTCCTGAGGCATCCTGAAGTGTTCTGATCGATGGCGGATCTCCTACAGGGACGCGAGGTGTGATCAGGAGTCACGTCAGGACCCCTGGCGCGGCCAGACCTTTAGCGCAGAGGGGCGGTCACTTCCCAAACATCCTCGAGTGTTCCAGAAACGTGTCACCGTGTGGCTCTGTTATTTTATTTCGATGTTTTCTTTGTTTTTGGTTTTTCTTTCTAGATTTTAGTTTAATCCCTCCTGTATGTGCATATAATAAGATTTTTCTTTTGTGCCCATGATTTTTACTGCAACCCAAACAACACATCAAAACAAAAAATACAATTTAATAAACTATTTAATCATGTTCTGCTGTGGTTTATGAGAAGTAATGTACTGTAATAATCAAATCCATAAACTAACTAACCAGCGAAACCCTAAACTAACCATTAAACCCATAAAATTACTAGCACCAAAACCATAAACTAACCATTAAAACCATATATAAAACCATATATTAACCACGTAACCATCAAAAAAACCTAAACTAAACATCAAACCCATAAACTAAATAATCACCAAAAAAAAAACATAAACTAACCAATAAAACCATAAACTATCTAACTAACCAATAAAACCATTAACTATCTAAATAACCATGAAAACACACCAGCACAGAGATTCTGAGCTTCCGGGTTCGAGCCTCAGCTCTGCTACCGGTAGGCACTCCCTAAGCCCCCTTACCACGTCTCATTTTGGGTAAATAACAGGGCGGGTGATTGAAGCGTCACGCCAAAGAAAGCTTTAAGAAACAAGTGGTGGCACAACAAGACTCAGCAGGATTCAATCAAAACACACTCGAGGGTAGGAGGGGAGTAACATTCACTCTGCTCATCTTGGGGCAAAAAAACCCTCACATACATGCAGGACCTTCAGGACATGGCTGTACATTACAATAATAGACAGGCAGATTGTAGACAGACAGGCAGGTTGTAGACAGACAGCAAGATTACAGACAGACAGATTGTAGACAGACAGACAAATTATAGGCAGATAGACATATTGCAGACAGACAGAAAGTTTGTAGACAGGCAGACATGCAGTCACCTTTCTCTCTCATCTAACTCCTCTTCATTTGCAGCATGACCTCCTGCGGCGCTGAATTGATGATTCTGGCTTTAATTAGTATAGCCTGTTTTAGTGATCACATCAATTCTTTACAGGCTATGCTAATCTACGCCAGAACCAGCAATGCATATTGGAAGATGAATAATTCTTCACTCTTTTGATACAGGACCCCGACTGATCAGAGGAGATCTCATCCGTTCACTGGATTAGTTCGGATTTTGTTTCATTCAGAACGCAGCTCGGGGAGATCAGGTGATCATGTAACCTGGCAGTCATGGAGATCAGGTGATCGGATCATCATGTGATCAAGTAATCAGGGAGATCAGGATTGTAATGTGAAGAACACTGTTTCTGTGTCCACTTCTTTGATCAACTCGTAAAGTGGCAGATCACTGAGAAAGACAAATGCAATCTATAATAGTAATAAATTATAATTATAACAATAACAACAATATTAATAAATACAAAAAATAATTATAACTGTAATCATAATAAATACAAATAATAATTATAACTGTAATATTATTATTAATAATAAATAATAATAATTATTATAATTATAGCAGTAGTAATAATAATTACAATAAAAATCATAATCATAACCGTAATGATTAATAATTATAGCGGCAATAATACAAAAATGAATTTATTATAAAAACGACAATAATGATTAATGAATGATATAATAATACAATAATTAATTATAATAATTAATAAGTTACAGGAGGCAGGGATCGAACCAGGGTCCCATTGCTGTGGCACATTAGTCAGGTGGATTGTGTGTGCTGTTGTGTTGCATTGTTCTAAGGATTAAACTGTGTGAGTGAGTGTTTGCGACTGAAGCTCCTGTCATACGCGTCTGTTGTCAGGTCAGCTTTTGACAGCATCTGGGCTGGCTGTTTGTAAATCTTGACCTTAAATAAGTCCTGACCTCATGTTTTACCCAGTGTGCGTGTCTGTGTGTTCACGCGAGTACGAATGTACCAGAATCCCCAGCGTATCCGTCTCCCACGTAGGCTTCGTGTTTTCGTAACCGGACCGTGTCCGGATGATGTCATGTCATGACAAACGCCGAATTGGAGAAGCAGGTGACGTTGGTGCACATGACTACCTCCAGTCCCGGGTTTGATCATCCGGTTGTCAGAAACAATCAGCTGTACAGATGTGCAGGCTTATTATTGTGGTTATAGAACCAGTTGATTAATTACAACAACACACACTGACACCGCAGACTTTCCGGCGTGTTAAAAAAAAACCCCACACAAACACTTGAGAAAATAAATCATTTTAAAATGTGAATCATTTTGAAAAAAAACGCCGTGTCCCTCTGCACTGCCTTGTTGACCATCAGAGGGGGTGTGGAGGTGCATACAATTTACATTTTTGTCCTTTTTCAGCCGCTTTCCTCCAAAGCGACTAATGTGACCGTATATTGTCTGAGCTAGTCCGGCATCTTAAGTGACTGCAAGATGCTCCCGGGTTCCATTCCCAGCATTCTGTGCAGCCCAACTTTGTTCCAGGATCTATCAGAGGAGCCTGTTATAGCAGCAAAAGAAAAAAAATCTAGTATTTATTAACACACTAGGGTTCCAAATTCCATAGGAACACCTCGCCGGGGAAAGCAAGTTTTTTCTAGCGCCCATCAATCATCGTCCTGGTTCCTTCTCTCCAGTCGGGTGTGTGATGCTAACCAGCTATGATCTCTGCCCTCAATGTGTGTGTGTGTGTGTGTGTGTGGAACAGAATCCAAGTCTCCTTCCAGGTTGCAAGAGGGGGGAGATTGTGCTCGTCTTCTTCAGCGCTCCTGTTAGCATGTGTGCTAACGATGCTAATCGCCTTAAACCGGGATGAATTAGCAATTAAACCAAACTTCAGATCAATGGTGAGGATCTATTTAGGGCACATGCAGGGGCCATGCCTGGATGACTTCACACTGAGAAAGAAAAGTGTGTGGGATGCCCTGTTTGAAACATGTAGCGCCCTCTATTGCTATCACAACAGCAGCTCTTCTGTTTCTGAGGAGGCTTGTCACGAGACATTGTGCTCGTTCATTCAAAAGATTATGGATTGTACGGCTGGGCGCTGATGAACGTAGATTATTTTAAATATTATTATGCTATTTTGAATAAAGTTATTTTATTTTTATTATTATTGTTTAATATTTAATTCTTATTGTTATTATTATAGAAAGAGAAAAATATATTTTCTCTGTTTTTCTTAATGAAATAGAGCTGTTATGATTTTAACTGCACTAGTTTAGCTTGTACAGTTCATTTTTCATAATTAGAGATTGATTATAGCAGATCTCAGAACGGCATGTCTGTATTTTTACCGGCGGTCGTTAAAGAGTCATTAAGTTTGCAGCGTTTAAAAAATAACTTATTAATGATTCTCATCTGTGATTATCAGCTATCAGATCAATTAGAGCGTCGTGATTAACGACGGTTTTTCTCACTCTTGTGGTGACTCTTTACGATCTGGTTTATACGGCGGCTCAGATGATAAATCGTCTCCACGTCTCTCAGGATTATTGACACGTCTCTGGTTCCTGATGAACATCTCTCTTGTTCTCAGTTCTCGAGCTGTGATGAGCTAAACGCCGAGGAATGTTGCACGTTAATGCGTGGCGGCGATAATTCTTCCGACCTTTTGGAGGGAGCTCAGGTGGAAAACGGTTCAGGGTGTAATTTTCATGTCAGTTCTGCAGAACTGCTCTGTCGTGACTGCTTCGGCAATGACTTACTTTACTGAGATAGTATAAAGGTTATTAAAGGGCCTCGTTCAAGGGGCCTCGTTCCAACAGGCAGTGATAGGGCGTGAACCAGTGACCTTTAAAAATATTACTTCAGTGCCTGAACTGCTAGACTAACTGCCCTGAATATTTATTGATGTATAACAACCATTTTATTACTGCTTTATTACACCTGTTACAGATTAAATAACTTGTAAATTTTAACTCTTTTTATTGTTATTATTATCTATCTATTTAAAATAATTTATTTAATTTATTGTTATGACTTTGTAATGACGTGCACTAAGGACACGGTAACGCCCTGGATGGGGCACCAGTCCATCGCAGGTACCTACAGGACAATTCAGTTTGCAGGACATGCAAACTTCCCCACCCGGGGATCGAACCCAGGACCTTCTTGTTGTAAGGCGACAGTGCTACCCACTAAGCCACCGTGCCACCCACTATTTCAATATTTATTTTAATAAATATATAATTATTATTCATTTATAGTTATGGATTACATTTTCATCTTCTTTGGAAAATGTTTAGGTATTTGGGATTATTATTATTTTCTTATTAAAATATGACCTGTGTCATACACACCTGTGCTAATCCAGCATAAAATACAATGCTAATCACCTGCCGTCATCCTCCCTGCCCCTCGAGAGCTAAATGCAGACAGGTGATGTTTGTTTTGATCAGATTAAACGTTGGACGGCTTCAGGCCACATTTAGTTCTGAACCACTACATGCTAATGAGCTAGCGACAGGGTCTGTGATTGATGATTGACGCGGCAGTGGTGCCAGATCGGATCTCGTGTGACACCCGCCGGGCGCCTGGTTTGCATATTTATTGTGGTCTGACGGGAGGCGCCGCTGCATTTGACGGGCAGGAGAAGGGCCCGTGCCTGTAGTTCTAATGAGTCACAGGGCGCAAGGCAACGTGGGTTACGATGTAGAATGCTCGACTTCCATCATTTTGGATGATACAAATTATTTATTTTTCTTGTTTTCATGTAAAAGTCGGTGGTGTGATATATTCTCTCTGGTTCTCTCGACTTTCTCCCACACCTCTCTGTTTCTATCTTAACACACTTGTTCACTGTGTGTTTTTTTCTCCTCTCTTTTCTTTGTGCCCACGGAGCGCAGATGATCTTCGAGCTTTATTAAAAGACGGATTCGAAGAATTCAGCCAATTTAAGTCGAGAGATTGGGGCAGAAAAGTCATTTTCTATGGCTGAGAATTGAGACAGAGGAGGGAGGCTTGAAATCCCTCGACTTTTAAATGTAATCATGTAGCTGTGATCGGTTCTGTAGCATTAAGTCCTGAATATAATTTTATAATATTTTGAGGGACATTAATGATCCAGATCAGAGAGACAGACAGATTAAATATACAAATAGATAGAATAACGAATAAATAGATTGCCAGATTATAGACAGACAGACAGATAAAGAGACAGTTTGTGTGTTTCAGTCCTTGTCTTGCTGTTTTATTTTCATTTGTTTTCAATGAAGACTTTCTGAACGTGCATTAATTCTTAAACTCACTCTGATAAACACACATTTTCCGGGTCTGCGTGAATGCGTCTGGTGTTCTGACCCGCTGCCCCACCCGGTGTCGCCGCCATCCTCTGATTCGTCCCGGATTTCCTTGTAAGACATGTAGAATTGATTTCAGGAGCAAGAGAGTGTTCGGATGATCTGAGTAACATTTGGTGGAGGGGTTCTTAAGCTGCTCTGCTACTGAGCTCCAAAAATCCTTGATAGAGGAGAAAGTGGAGAAAGAGAGAAACGAATAAACCCAGCACGGCAACTCTGGAGCTGTTTCGTTCAGGTTTTTGGTTTTTGGGGCTCGGTAAGAAGGTCCCTGGGTCCTTTCTGTCAGCCAAAGCTGGACCAGGTTATAGAGTCACTTCAACCCAAACTGGCGTCCAAACTCCAGCCAGATGCCACAGCCTGGCGTGGATCCCTGATTTAATCAGATGCAGAGAGCTTTTACAATCACACACACACACACACACACAGCCTTGATTCGTGGCTTGCAGTCAGATGCAGACTGGGGCTCATGGGAAAACGAGGTTTTATATTGAGCACACAGATCAGTATAATACACCGCAGGAGCAGGATGATTAACCTGGATTACAGCCAGTCGAACCCAAACACACCTGAACTTCTGCTCAGGCTAGTAGTAATACAGCTCACCGCACCAGGGCGGGGGCGGCACACGGACCACAAAGTAAACTCTATGAACTGTGGGAAAAATTATTCATCATAAATAATCATAAATCATCACAACTACTGATACAATAATAATAATAATAATAATAATAATAATAATAATATAAACAAAACAACAATAATAAAAACAAATGTTATCATAATAGTAATACA